>VNJN01000847.1:0-11591 GCA_008042485.1 Drosophila mayri | reverse complement strand
TTTTTTTCGCTTCCCCTTCTTTTTCTATCTCATCTTCTATCGCTATCTTATATCGATATCTTATATATCTACCTTATATCGAAATCTTATATCTTATAACTATCGGTTATTTTATTAGGATCTTGTCCGAGACCACAACCGGCTCTTCACATTCGGCCTCTTCTGACAATCGCAGCGGCCTCGCGAGATTACGGGTCTGGGTCGTCCTCCTAGTTGTCATCTTCATCTGCATCTGGCTCTTCAGGGGGAAGTTCACACCAGCTTTTCATCTTGTCCGATGAATACACTGATTTGTAGTGTCTTTGCTTTCGTTGTGCATGGGGGATATCTTCGACAAGATATCGGTCGTTAGGCAGCACCTTGGATACAATAAAAGGACCTTTGTACCGCGGTTCCAATTTGACAGAGTTGCCCGTGCTAAACGGCTCGTTTTCGACGAAGACAATGTCTCCATCGCCATAGATAGTTGGTTTGGAATGGCTGGCATCATAAATCTTCTTTGCAGCGGCTTTGTGGCCGTTAACTGTGGTCGCAGCGTCAGCTCGAAGCTTCTCCAATTCGGCATCAGTCATCATACTTAGCTCTTGATTCTGGATCAGGCTTGTTAATGTGTTTTTAAGGACATCTCGGGGCTCATAACCATATAGAAGCTGGAATCGGGAGCATTTAGTAGTGCTATTTACCATAGTACTGATGCTCAACTGGATCGATCGCAATGTTTCGTCCCAACGATTTCCATTTTCGTTTGAAGGCAGCAGCATTGACAAAATAATTCGATTGGTCCTTTCTGCATGACCATTGGCTCTTGGTGTTCTCACTGCGTGCTTTACGTTGTTCGTCTTGCAATATTTCTCAAAGTCCTTTGAGGTGAATACTGTACCTCGAAAAGTAAGATTCTATTTGGCATTCCTACGTAACTGGTGACTTCTTGCAAGGCATCTAAGACATGTTTGGTCGCTGTGCTTTTTACTGCTCGAATTATAGTGAATTTCGTAAACGCATCAACAAGTACCAAGATATGCTTGTTTCGCTTTGAACTCTTCGGGAACGGTCCCAGGTGATCCATATGCAACTTCGAACAAGGGATTGGCTTGATGTCATCGTAGTGGTACTGACCTTTTTGGCGTCCGCCTGGTGTTTTGTACATTGCGCAGCCCACACAGGATTTTATATACATAGCTCTTGACAAAATTACGCATTTTGGTTGCTCGGCTATAGTATGCGATTGGTTTAAGTTGGCTGTCATCTCTTTGCAGCAAAATTCCGGCTAATCCAACGGCGCTTGCATCTGTGTGCACTTCATATTTCGCATCTAAGCGATAGCTCGCTACCACAGGCTTTAAAGTAAGGCTTTTCTGCAGTCCTTTAAACGCATCGTCTTGCGGCTGTTCCCATTTGAACTGGTGGTCCTTCCGCAACAAGATTCGCAATGGCTCCGATATAATTGCATATCCGGGTGCGATTTTCCGAAAATATCCTGTTAGACTCAGAAACTGTGGCACTTCAGTGACATTTCTTGGCTTTACAAATTCTACAATGGCTTTCGTTTCGACTTCTCCGGGGCTGATGTCCCGGTACAAATACATCAGTATGTATTTGATGAGTAGTGGATAAGTTTATTGGCTATGCATATGATCCGTAAACAAAGGATACTTAAACGAACCTAAACTTTTTCTCTTTTTAGCAAATTTGACGTTCTTCTTCTCTTTTCAATTTTTTTCGCTTCCCCTTCTTTTTCTATCTCATCTTCTATCGCTATCTTATATCGATATCTTATATATCTACCTTATATCGAAATCTTATATCTTATAACTATCGGTTATTTTATTAGGATCTTGTCCGAGACCACAACCTGCTCTTCACATTCGGCCTGTCCTGACAATCGCAGCGTCCTCGCGAGATTACGGGTGTGGGTCGTCCTCCTCATTGTCATCTTCATCTGCATCTGGCTCTTCAGGGGGAAGTTCACACCAGCTTTTCATCTTGTCCGATGAATACACTGATTTGTAGTGTCTTTGCTTTCGTTGTGCATGGGGGATATCTTCGACAAGATATCGGTCGTTAGGCAGCACCTTGGATACAATAAAAGGACCTTTGTACCGCGGTTCCAATTTGACAGAGTTGCCCGTGCTAAACGGCTCGTTTTCGACGAAGACAATGTCTCCATCGCCATAGATAGTTGGTTTGGAATGGCTGGCATCATAAATCTTCTTTGCAGCGGCTTTGTGGCCGTTAACTGTGGTCGCAGCGTCAGCTCGAAGCTTCTCCAATTCGGCATCAGTCATCATACTTAGCTCTTGATTCTGGATCAGGCTTGTTAATGTGTTTTTAAGGACATCTCGGGGCTCATAACCATATAGAAGCTGGAATGGGGAGCATTTAGTAGTGCTATTTACCATAGTATTGATGCTCAACTGGATCGATCGCAATGTTTCGTCCCAACGTTTTCCATTTTCGTTTGAAGGCAGTAGCATTGACAAAATAATTCGATTGGTCCTTTCTGCATGACCATTGGCTCTTGGTGTTCTCACTGCGTGCTTTACGTTGTTCGTCTTGCAATATTTCTCAAAGTCCTTTGAGGTGAATACTGTACCTCGAAAAGTAAGATTCTATTTGGCATTCCTACGTAACTGGTGACTTCTTGCAAGGCATCTAAGACATGTTTGGTCGCTGTTGTTTTTACTGCTCGAATTATAGTGAATTTCATGAACGCATCAACAAGTACCAAGATATGCTTGTTTCGCTTTGACAAAATTACGCATTTTGGGAAACCAAAACAAATTCAAGATCCGGCTAATAATTTTATCCGTGCTCATGTGTCCGGCTTTGTCGTGGCATTCCTGCAAAATGTGGAATCGTAGTTGCTTCGGCACAACCCACAGCATCTTGTCGCCACACTTGCGAAAAAGGCGATCTTGCTCGATTACATATTCGCTATTTTCAGACTTGTTTTCGGCTTTCATATCTGCTACAATTGTTTTTATTTTCTCGTCCTGTAGTTGCAACTGTATTGCAAACAACCAGTCAGCTTCGTGGATGATCATTTTGGAGATCTTTAGGGATGCGGTCTCCAGCTCGTTTGAATCTTCAACTGGCGCTCGGCTAAGCGCGTCAACGTGGCACATCTGTGTTCCGGCTCGATGAACAATGCCTATATCAAACTCCTGGATTCGTAACCACCATATTGCAATTCGTGGTATCAGCTCGCGTTTCCCCATGGATGTTCTGAGCGCGTTACAATCGGTGACAACCTTTATCATTTTTCCATAAATATAATATTTGAACCGTTTCAAGGACTCGTTTCTAACTCGTAGCTATGGTAGTTCTTCTCTGGCTTGGAGGTTGCTCGGCTATAGTATGCGATTGGTTTAAGTTGGCTGTCATCTCTTTGCAGCAAAACTCCGGCTAATCCAACGGCGCTTGCATCTGTGTGTACTTCATGTTTCGCATCTAAGCGATAGCTCACTACCACAGGCTTTAAAGTAAGGCTTTTCTGCAGTCCTTTAAACGCATCGTCTTGCGGCTGTTCCCATTTGAACTGGTGGTCCTTCCGCAACAAGATTCGCAATGGCTCCGATATTATTGCATATCCGGGTGCGAATTTCCGGAAATATCCTGTTAGACTCAGAAACTGTCGCACTTCAGTGACATTTCTTGGCTTTACAAATTCTGCAATGGCTTTCGTTTTGACTTCTCCGGGGCTGATGTCCCGGTACAAATACATCAGTATGTATTTGATGACCTAGAAATGTGATTGATTGCTTGTACAACTCACATTTATGCGAAGCGCTTCGCTTCGTGCAACCTCTCCTCAATATTCGATACTGGAAAGTTTTCCTTCTTGATCCATTTATTGAGGCGGCGATAATCGATGCCAAGTCGATCACTACCGTTCGGCTTCTTGATGAGCACCACCGGGCGGCGTACTCGGACGCAGATGGAGTAATGATGTCCTGGTCCAATAGCTCGTCGACCATCTTGGCAACAACTTCTTTCTTTGGCTCGGAAACTCGATATGGCGCTTGGGAAACTATTTGGCCACTCTCGACAACACTTTTTACCTGAACGACGTTTGTCTTGCCTATGCCTTTCAATCCTGCGGAGAATACATCAGCAAACTCCTCGAGCAGACTGCGTACTTTGCTCCTTTCTTCATCGATCTGGAAATTAACAAGAAGCTTTTGAAAAATACTCTCGCTTGAAAGCGTTACCGCTGATGAACTGCTCTCTTGTATTCCGTTTCGCCTGCCTCGAATTTCAACAGCAATTCTGTGTATGTGATAACATCTTGGCTCAACAACAAATCCTCCTGCAACAGATTGTCGTCTGCGATGTAAACTTTGGCCTTTATTAATTTTCCGTCGATGTCAATGTCCACTATTATGGCTTTGTTAAGGATTCGTGAGCCTCCACAAATGCCTACTATTTTCATGGAGCACGATTGGCGATCTGCGTCTATCTTGTCAGCAACTGATTGGCGAATTATACTGGCTTGGCTTCCTGTGTCGATGAAAGCGGTATACCCTGTCGTTTGGATGTAGATCTTCTTTGTGAACAGCTTATCCTGGTTAGATGCACCCAAACGCATCACCTGTGCGACCTGGCAGTTTTCATTGGCGGCATGAAACTTAATGCAAATGAAGCAGTGTGTGTTCTTCCTCTCCTTTGGGTACATTAGCAAAATGCCCGACTTCTCCGCAGTTAAAACATGCTTTAGACTCTCTCGACTTCGGAAGATTCGTCTCATGTTCCAGCTTCACCTTAAACGTACTGGATTTGGGTATCCACTCTTTCATATTGGCATTTAGCCGACCTCTATTGATAATATAAGACTCGGCCGCGTCGCGGAACTCCTTCATAGATGAAAACTGAATGGCTGCAATACTGTTCTACAACTCTCTGTGTTGTAAGCCTGCTCGCGCTCGTAGCATTTGCCATGTTAAAATGCACTTCCGCCTCGTCCGGCTCTGCTCCGAATTCTTCTCGGAGTGCTGCAGCTAAACTATACCAGGTAGTGTGGAGCACCTGAGAAGAGTCAAACCACGTTTTGGCCGGACCCTTCAGCCTTGTATACATTGCCAGCAGAACAAACTTCTGGTCCCATTGATACGCATCGACCACCTTGTTGACACGATCAATGAACTGGTTGACTGAGATCGAGTTCTCATCTGCGGGGTCATATTCTGGTAAGGTATTTGCGATTTCCTTAACCGATGCGTGTCGACAGTGGCTGTTCACCGCTTGATCTCCTGTGTTACGGTTGATAGATTCACCTGCATCTAATCTCTTCCGTCTGCTGCTGCTGGTTTGCTGTTGGCATATTATTGACAAACTGAGCCATCATGTCCGTCAGTGTCATCATCTGCTGTTGTAATTGTGAAATTGCAGCCGCCTGTGCTGTGAATGATTCCTCCTGCTGGCTAAGGACTCCAGCGGCATGTGGCAAGTCCACGTCCTCAGAACCCTCGTGTTCCAATAGTCTCTGCACTAGTTCTGCTCTGGGGCCTGCAACTCCCAAGTTCCTCTCTCTCAGCAGGTACCTCAACTGGTCCGCCTTGAGTTCTGCTATCTTGACCATTTTCTCCAAAAGTGATCGCCTTTATCCAAAACCTCGAGTGTTTTCCTTTTGTATGCTCAACCACAATCGTTTGCGCACACAATCTTGCACCCACGATAATCTTATGCCTTATGCATGTCTGCAAGCGAGATCAGCACTCCTGAATTTCACTCCCTGTGAATTTCACAACGACGCTACGCCTACACACAAGCTTTTTGCATGTATGTACATAACCTCAACGATTCACCAAGATTCCTGAGTATTCCGCTTTGAATCCATCAGCCACGTAGAAAAGGATGCCTTATCCGTACTTTGTAATCTCTTGTCACCTAGACCTTTGAGAACACCTTTTAAACTTTTATTTCGCTTCCCCTTATTTTTCTATCTCATCTTCTATCGCTACCTTATATCGATATCTTATATCTTATAACTATCGGTTATTTTAATAGGATCTTGTCCGAGACCACAACCTGCTCTTCACAATAGCTTCATACTATTAAATTGAGCGTCTAGCGCGGAGAACAGGTCATTCGCCCTGCGAAATGTGGCCATGATCTCAGAAAATCCACTCCTAGTCTGACTCATGAAGGATGATATCTCCTTCTCAACCGATCGACAGGCCTCACAGCAATAACACAGGCCCTTTTTGCTGGACACTGCGTCAGCCATTCGACCTGTGATCTCGGTGCATTTAGCATGCACTACTGCCTCGCAAAGCCAACAATGGATGCTGGGCTGGTCTGCCGAAACATCTTTTCGGCAGTTCTTAATGTTGCAGACGACTTTCTGGGACATATTCACAACCTTAGAACCGCTGAACAGACTATAAGTACAAAAAAAAAAACTCAAACTCAGAACAAAGAGGAAAAGTGAGATAAGATGAGATAACCGTCTTAGCACAAACTAAAAGGTGATTAATAATACAAAGTAATTACACAGAAAAGTGCATGCACGCGCGGTAGCAAACGGTGTTTGATTGTAGATATTTATATGATAAATTAGAAGGAACCCCGGTGGTTTTAAATCGAAAATAAACACAAAAGTCGGAGCGCAAAACAAAAACACGACCGTTCGCTACGAAGAGAAAGATCGATTGATCGATTGGGATTCAAAAATCCTCACCGAAACTTATAAGGCTATTAAGAATAGTATCCAGACAGTGAAACGTTTCGCAGCGGAACATATGTTTAATCTTTTCAAGATTTCCGCTGATTTTACTATCTGTTTGGCATTTTTGGCCGACAAATGATGCGGGCATACATGCTTGTTTATAATATTATAAAAATGTCGATAAAAAATTAACAAGAAAATAAAAATTACTATTGCCATGGCTGTAATTATTGTCGTAATAAATAAGGAAGATTCTCAACCAAATAAGAAGCGATCCAAGTATTGGGTGGGCCCGTTCCTGCAAGGGCGATATTCTTCCTATGTACGAGTTGTTTACATATTTTTATATAAATAATAATTAGGAGCTGAGAACCTCCTAATATCAAGTCCTATCATAATCCAAAATAAACTTCCCGCTGCAATATAGCATCCAACACCAGAAAATATAAGTAATATTTTAAAACTTATTAAACATTTTAATATATATTATGAAATCTAAAAATTATATTGATACAATTAATTAAATTCAATCCTGATTCAGCCTTCGACTGTTGAAGCGATCGGTTGTGTTCCTTATCCAAGCATCCAAGCATAAAACAAACGCGTAGATTAAACGTCTTATATACATTTCGTGTAAATTTTGGCAACTTTAAGCAACCTTATAGTTTGTTGATCCCAACATGCTTGAACCGCCGGACATTTGGAGGAAACACCCTCCCAAGGGATTGTTCCTAGTAGCAACCAGTACGGATGAGCATACCAAACCACTGGCAGAAATCTCTCTATTCATCGTCAAGAAAACCATAGACCAAGCAATACAAGGAGAAGTCATCAGTTGCAAAAACACAAAGGACGGTAACCTGCTAATTAAACCCAAAAAACAATACACAAGCTGAAAAACTAATGAAGTTAGTTAGTATGCCGTCTAACACTCCCTACCTCACCGAACCTCACCGAACACCGAAGCCTAAACTCCACCAAAGACGTAATCTACTCGAACGACCTAAGAGGAATCAGCGAAAATGAAATACTAGAGAACCTCAAATCACAAAAAGTTGAAGCCGTCGAAAAGATTTAAAAATTCATCCCCGGACAAATCCTCCAAAAAACTCAACAGAATGAAACTAGCCTTATCAAAATATCTTTTAAAGCCAAGAATCTACCAGAATTCCTCTACGTTGGTTACGAGAGAGTGCAGGTTCGCCCCTACATTCCCCCTCCAATGCACTGCAAAAATTGCCTCCGCTACGGCCATACTGCTAAGTTCTGCAAAAGCCACTCAACTTGCGCAAACTGTGGACTACAAACACACCTGGAACTCGGCAGTTCAGAAGTATGCCAGAACAAACCAAACTGCATCAACTGCACATCCAAAAATCTACCTGATCCTAACCATAACGCCCGCAACAAGACTTGCCCCATTTTCCTCTCCAACAAAGAAGTCCAAGCTATCAAGACACTGGAAAAAGTTTACTCTAAGAAAGCCTGATCCATCTATACCAAACGACACCACGACGGCTCACTCTACTCATCAACAGCAAAATCGTACTCAACAAGACAAACACAACCACAACATTCAGCAAACAGGAAAACAGTAAGCTTTAATTCAAACGAATTTGACCCAACCGCAGACGAACCCATGTCAGTAGAATCAGATACACCCACCACTTCTCAGGCCGGACCCACTAAACATGCTAAACATTTTACAATTAAATAATAATGGATAAATTAATAACTACAACCACCTACAAATACTTATAAAAGAACACAACCATAAAATAATATCCATCCAAGATACACACCTCCACTTTACAAATAATATTCCCATCCCAATAAACTTCACCCTCTACCACATAAATAACTCAAACAACCCTACTACTTCACAACTCCCTACAACAACAACAAACCCAAATCCTCAATATAAGCTTTGACTCTATCGCCGTAACTATGCATTCAAAAATCAAATTCACGATAATTTTCAGTTATATACCTCCAAACCAACAATTCACTCTACAAGATTTACCTGACACTTACAATAATTTCAACACCCCTATTCTTATACAGGAGACTTTAACAGCTGGCACAATAGTTGGGGATCACAAATAAATAACGCACGAGGAAACTTATTATTCAAATTTATAAACCAATCCCTTCTAACCACTCTTAATAATGGCTCCCCCACACACTTCACTACACACCACACCTTCACACATATCGACCTTTCTCTAGCCTCGTCCGAACTTAATCTTCACTCTAAATGGACAATTGACAACCAACTCAGGAAGTGACCACTTCCCGATCTCAATTCTACGCTTTGAAAATAAATTTACTGACCCCTCAGTCATCAAACCTAAGTTCAACTTTGATAAAGCCAACTGGCCCCTCTATCAAAAATGTAGCAAACAATTTTCCGACGACAGACCACCCAGCGAACAAACAACGCAAGAAACTGCCCACATCTGCTCCATCATAAGACACAGCGCTCACTTATCCATACCACAATACCAAACAGGTCCCCTGGTGGGATACTGAGCTACAAAATCTAAAAACAAACAAAAATTTAGCCTGGCAAAACATGTGCCGAAATATAAATACAACCAATATAAAACCTTACAAAAAAGCCAACACAATACTCAAACGACAAATAATACAAAACAAGAAAGGAAGCTAACTTCGGCTCACCTTTATACCCTTGCAGAATTTTAACAAATAATTAAAACCGAAATTTCAATAATAATAATGTACTAATAAGTAGTTGCAAAATCTCAAACTTGATGAAAATGGTTTAAAAATCGGCTAAGTTATTTTTTTTTTATTTCCTGATTGTGCCTATGGCAGCTATAGGATATAGTAGGCCGATTTTTATCAAATTAATATTGAAATTCTAAAATAATAAAAGGTGGCCAAATTTTAAGTTTGGTGAATATATCTTGAAAACTGACAAAGTTATGAATTTTTCTTTTATTTTCCTGATTGTTCCTATGGAAGCTATAGAATATTGTCGACCAATTTTCATGAAATTTAAACCGAAATTCAGGATTAATAAAAAACGGCTAAATCTTAACTTTGATGAAAATATGTTGAAAACTGACAAAGTTTTGGGATTTTCTTTTATTTTCCTGATTGTTCCTATGGAAGTTATAGGATATAGTCGACCGATTTTCATGAAATGAAAACCGAAATTCAGGAATAATATAAAACGGCTAAATCTTATTTTTGATGAAAATATGTTAAAAACTGACAATTTTATGGGTTTTTCTTTTATTTTCTTAATTGTACGAGTGAGAGTATAAAGAAGACTAACTGCAAAGTTTCATTCAGATAGCTTTAAAACTGAGGGACTAGTTTGGGTAAAAACGGACAGACGGACAGAAGGACAGACGGGCATGGCTAGATCGACTCGGCTGTTGATCCTGATCAAGAATATATATACTTTATAGGGTCGGAGATGTCTCCTTCACTTCGTTGCAAACTTCTGACTAAAATTATAATACCCTGCAAGGGTATAAAAATCAACAGATTCTGTGGCCTCACAACTAACATTCAGATACATTGCCATATTAATCCTAACAATACATCCGATACCCATACAAACAAATATGACATCTCCAAAGCCCTATGTGATTTCTGGTCAAATGCATCACTGAATAATAACTTCCACCCCACTTTCAGATCACACAAAGAAAATATTTACTACAAATTTTCCCACAGGACATCCTCTCTAACCCAACCTTTAGAATGCAATATTTCTATTATAGATTTGAAAAGCACCATAAACCAACTTAAAGGCAAAACAGCAGGTAGAGATCGCATCAGTTACCCAATGATAAAAAATCTACCAGATTCGGTAATGCATAGGCTACTTAAACTCTACAACAATATACTCAACACTGACATTCCACAACAATTACAGTCAACAACATTATACCAATATTAAAACCGAACTCAAACAAAACAGAAATCTTCATACCGCCCTATATCTCTAAATAGCTGTCATGGATAAAATAATATCTAAACGACTATGGTGGCTAGTTAACAACAGCCAGCAACTCGATAGTCGTCAAATGGGCTTCAGGAAGGGAAAATCAGTATCAGACTCTCTAGCAACACTAGATTATCTGACTACCACCACCCTATCCAGAAAAAGTCACCTTTCAATAATTTCACTAGATTTCTCAAAAGCATTTGACAAAATAGGAATTCGCACAATCATAGATGAACTCGTTGAGTGGAAATTAGGACAAAAAATGATTAAATATATAATAAACTTTCTAACTTACCGAAAAATCTGTGTTCAAATTAAAAACATACAATCCCAACCTTTACCACTTGAAATCGGAATTCCACAAGGATCACCTTTATCCGCAATTCTTTTTGCAATTGCTTATAACAAAGTTAATAGAATCATAGGCCTCCATAAATCCTTTGAATTTACAGCATACGCAGATGACTATACAATTATAAAAAGACACAAAAAAAAAGATACGACAATTAATTTAAACCCACTGCTCACAGACATTCAAGAATGGTGTATGGAACAACACTTCTACACACTACAAACTCATTAACACAAAAAAAGAACACAATCAGCCTATTAGAACCAACTATCTTTCTAATAGATACGATCAAATTTATGAGACTCCGAATAGGACACACTTAACTGACTCACAGCCATTTATTTGACAAGACACCTCCACCTAAATGCCAACAATGTAACCTTCACCTTACCCTTTCACACATATTCCTAGAAGCCCCTCCTACATTACTCCTCCAAAAAACCTAAAAACCTTAAGCATAGTATCCAGACAGTAAAACGTTTTGCAGCGAAACAAATGTTTTATCTTTTCAAGAGTGGCCGCTGATTTTACTATCTGTTTGGCATTTTTGGCCGGCAAATGATGCGGTCATACATGCTTGTTTACAA
>VNJN01000841.1:0-27498 GCA_008042485.1 Drosophila mayri | reverse complement strand
GCTGCGGCGACGGGGAGTGGCAGGAAATTGGTTGCTGTGTCTCACACAGTTGCAGCCGAGGAGCAGCGGATTTTTAGCGTTTCGGCAACTCATTTAATAGCTTCATACTATTAAATTAAGCATCTAGCGCGGAGAACAGGTTATTCGCTTTGCGAAAAGTGGCCATTATCTCAGAAAATCCGCTCCTGGTCTGACGCATGAAGGAAGATATTTCCTTCTCAACCGGTCGACAGGCCTCACAGCAATAACGTAGGCCCTTTTTGCTGGACACTACGTCAGCTATTCAACCTGTCATATCGATGCACAACTGCCTCGCAAAGCCTGCAATGGAAACAGGGCTGTTCTGCCAAAAAAATTTTTTTTGGCATTTTTTTATAACACAGACAATATTCTGGGACATGGTCATCAAACCTAGACCACTGTGCACACTATCAATACAAAAAAAGTAAAGAAACGGAGATAGAACAAAAGAGCACAAGAGTTAGAATTTGAGCAGCAGAAATCACAAGAGCGATGAGAGCTATGAACAGCTTGGATGCAGCTTATAGCAAACGGCACTCGAGCAGGGGAGAGAGAAAATAAAAACGGTACAAGGCAAAGAGGAGAAAAATAGGATAAGATAACCGTCTTAGCACAAAACTAAAAAGTGATTATTAATGCAAATTAATTACACAGAAAAGTGCATGCACGCGCGGTAGCAAAACGGTATATTATTATTGATATTAGGTGATAAATTAAAGGAAACCCCGGAGGTTTAAATTCAAAATGAACACAAAAGCCGGAGCGCAAAACAAAAACTCGACCGTCCGCTACGAAGAGAAAGATCGATGATTTGGGAAAGGGGTCATTCAAATAGAAAAATGCGAAGCGTTAAGGGCAAGGATGACCACAGGCTGGGAGGTCGTATACCACCTCGACGACATCCGAGGATTGTCACCCAGTCGGAAATTGTGGTTGTACTAGGGAGCGTGCAGATAAAGAGGAGGCTGCAATAGCAGTGCGGTTAGCTCTAAGCATAGCTCCAAAGCATCAGCGACAGAATTTTCTCCTCTCTCTCGTTGTCATTGCAATTGGGTTTTAAAATAAATGTCAGTAATGCCAGTAATTAACATTGATCTTATTTCGTTTACATATCTACTTTTGAATTTGTAGTGAATTTACAAAATCTCAACTTATAATATTTATTTACACTCATTTTAATTATTAATTAATTCTCAATTAATTAATTTATTTATACAATTTACTTATCTATTTATTCTTATTTAGTTATTTATTATTTTATAAACACGTTTTTGAGTCTTTCGCATTTTGTTCGTTTCTTTTGGTTTGTTCGTACTTTCCTTATTATCCCTTTTCTTTTCTTCTTTGGTGCGCTCGCTGAAGGTTGTTGACCGCTTATTCTAATAGAATTTTTTATTGAAGGCGTTGATGTAGATCAGTGCCCAGCTATCAGCTGTTCGCTCATCCGAAAGAGATTTTGAGCGAAAGAGATTGTCGAAGCAGGACGGAAAGCGAAGAGAGTATCATCTGGTAGAGTAATCCCGGATTCTGTTGTTTTGTTCTTGTCTTTCGATTGTGTATTTGTCAGATACGAGGTGTAAGGCTTGCGGTTGCAGTTGGTCGGTTAACAGAGGACTTACAGATGATATGCAAAAAATTTGCATACGCTAAGTTGGGGCCCGCTTTTGTGAAAGCTCGAATTCGCAGGAAATTGGGAAATACGTACTACGAATTGGTTCGGCCGGTTGGCAAGTATCATGCTATCTAAAGCAGTGAATGCCTGACTCAGACTTTCGGTTCGTATCATTCTTGGGAGTCTGACCCCAAAGTTTGAAATTAGGCAGGGGGCATTTGTAGCCCCATCTAGTAAGCCGTGGCCGGATTCTTTTATCCTTGGGGTTGTTGGAGTGAACTCCTCTCGGCAGGGGCAAGTGTCAAATTTCGGCCAAGTAGAGGGTTCGCGCCGAAAGCGAGGCGTCTCCCATTTCTTTTCCAATCTGGGCTGGCGGGCAGTATAGTTCACTTTCGCGAACGATAAGCAGAGAAATAAAACCTCGCATAAATGTAATAGAAACGGAAAAAAAGTCGAGAGTGACTCGAAATAATAGTGCTCATTTGGCGTTGGCGACAGCGATTATAATTTAAATTGGCGCTAAGCCCGTCCTGAGTAAGTCGAATTAAAAGGGGAATTAGCGTTCAACCTCAAACATCTTAAGATGTCATTGCCTTTATACGAGGCAAAGTCAGAGCTGAAAATTTAAAATTAAATCAAATAAATCAAATTTTTTTTAGCTAGGGATATGTCATCTTTCATCTTTTAAAATAAATGTTCCTAATGGAATCTTTGGCACGATAATAGCACTCAATTACTGGACTGAGTATGTAGTTGTCAAGGAATATGAAAAAACAAAATACCTTTCTGATAATTTCCTATCAGAATGCCACAGGCTTACGTAGTGAGCTGAATAATTGTATTTTTATAGATTTGGATTCGCTGCCCATGTTATTGTGGTCACAGAAACCTGACTAAAGGCGGAGATTCTTAGTTCAAGTTTTTACAGCTGCGTTCACGATTTTGGCTAGATAGGCTCGTCAGGCGCGGGGCCAAGATCCTCATAGCGGTCAACTCCACTCTCTAGTTGGAATTAAAAACTTTCATGGAAATGGAAAAAACTTTCCAGAGCGGGCCAGAGTTGCCAGCCTTCCCCAGTTCGCCTGACAGCAAACGCAAATCGGGAATGCCGAGGAGCAAAAAGCGGGAGAGAGAGAGCCTCCTGGCATGAACTTTCCCTCGGAATGTTCGTGGGCCAAACACTTGGTACAGTATTGAAGTTTGATGACTGACTGGAGCCGTTTCTAAGCGCAAAACCTACGGAAACTGAGGCATTTACGAGCAGTTAACCAAACAAAAAATTTGGGGTAACCTGATATAAGGGAAAAGACGGTGAACCACAATTGTATGAAAAGCAATAGGCAAGCTTTTTATAACAGCTGTGATGTGCATTATTTTAAACAAATTAGTGCCACGCAATGAAGTTTCAATTTCAACTTTCCATCCGAACAAAAGCCGAGGTTTCAATTCCACTTTTCTGGCTCTACAACATTTAACTTTGACAATAATTAAGGACTCAATTTCATTTATTCTCCATATGTACAATCTATTATTTTATAAAAAAAATATAATCTGCTTTTTAAGGGCCCCTCTAAATCCGAGCTAGTAAGAATACAATATCTATGTACGTTTCACATAATTACATACATATATAAGTTTAAATATATATATTGTCATCCATATTTTCTGAACGAACATTTCATTTTTCGTGTCTCCAACGCTGTGTCTACTCTGCATCAGGCAACATCCGTCTGCAATCACAACCTTTTTCCTGGGGTCTTTTTTGGGTTCTTGCCGTCTCCTTTTCCTCCAAAAACGTATCGTGCCGTACACGACTGTTCTTTCGACATCGGTGTCGAGTTGCCAATCAGTTCCTTGTAAACGCATTTCATCCGCGATCCCGCCGTTCTTAGCACATTAGTGTGACCGGCCACCGCTTCGTACGATTATTGCGCAAGTCAGTCAAAAAGCGCTGACCAGCGAATTTGATTCTGAGAATGCCCACGGGAGACGACAAAAAGTCGAGTCCGGTCCCAGCCATCCATGTGGACAAAAAAAAAAAAAGTTCATCGCCATCGGTACGCCCAATACATGTGCGAAGTCCATCGGAACCAAATTCGGGCCCTGTAGGAGAAGGTGGAGAAGAGCTATAAGAGCTGCTCCGATTTGCTTGCCGTGTCTGACGAGAGTACGGCCACCTCGACAGTGCTGGAATCGAAGTACAGCTACTGCTACTCCGTCTATTCGAGGTGTACTGCCCAGCTTCGGCAACAAATTGCCTCTCAGTTCACTCAGGCTTCCGCCAATGTTCTCACGCCCCTGTCGACAGGCTGCCGGTTACCGCCCGTATCCACGGTCTTTGCGTCTTTGATTGATTTGATGGTCTTTGCGGGTGATTATCTTCGGTGGCCCATCTTCAGAGCTTTGATCACGGCCATTTACATCAAGAACTCGCGGCTTACCCCGATCGAAAAGATGTTCCAGTTGCTATCCAAAATAAGTGGTGACACACACGCCATAGTTTTCAAGGCTCCGCTTACCAATGAGGGGTTTGTCGCGGCGTGGCAAAGTCAACAGTCAGTTGAAGATCCTTTTAAACATTCAGGCTGTTCCTCAAGAGTCCGGAACAAGCAAGCCACAATTCAGAGCTGTCTGACAGCTCTAGAGATATCCTCCATCAATGTTTGGGCTTGGGACTGAGTGCCCATAGCTGCTTCACATGCCACAGTCGACACTATACCCTCCTCCACCGCTGCAATCCGTCCGCCACCGTTCCAAGCCCGCCCACGGCAGGAAGGGCCAGACCCACACAGACTTCCAGAAGCACAACCGGCTCAGAGGATCAGTCGGATGTGCAGGGTTGTTTCGCTTCCGGGTCGGAAGCCGTCCTACTGGGCACGGCCCTTATCAACGTGTGCCAGCTTCCAGGTACGAGCGCTAATACATTCAGGGTCCGAAGCGACTTTCATAACGGAACGACTGTTCAACCCGGTAAAGTTCCTTGAAAGACGATTCAAGCCCAAGTTTCCGGTCTTAAACAAACCATTTCTCGGTCAGGAGACCATTTTTGGATGGGTGCTGACAGGCCCATTATCTCCGCCCAGCCCCCGCAGCGTGTCCGTTTTTTCCACTCGAGTTGCGCGCAGCCTCAATAACCCATTGGATCAGGTCCTCATCAAATTATGGGAGGTGGAAGATGTGCCCACACAGATCAGTTCGGAACGACGAGACGACGAGAAGAGACGATTGTGGCAAGTACATTGTGACGCTGCCTTTACGCGACCCCGAGCAGAAGGGCTCCAAGCTTGCGTCTTCACGGTCCTTTGCTCTAGCTCATTTCCTGCGTAATGAGCAGCGCCTGAAGAGGGATCCGCCCCTCGGTAATCCAAAAGTACATTGACTTAGACCACATGACCGAGGTCTCTCCTGCAAACAGTTCCGCTACCTACTACCTTTCACATCATGCCGTCTTCAAACCCGAGAGCACGACTACCAAGGTACGGCTGGTTTTCAACGCAACTAGCCCGTCCGCAAACGGGAGCAGTCTAAACGACATTCTTTTCGAGGACCCGGTCTTGCAATCCGACCTGACGATTCAGATTCAGAGGAGGTAGGACCCACGAAGGTATGTACATCCCCTATGTCTGCTACGTAAAGATTGGAACAAAGTATAAAGTCGTTCGTTAATGTCGGTACTCTTTCGGGCTGGCTTCTACCAGGCTCCTGAGTTTCTCCGGTAGGGCTGACCTGTCGTGAGCCATGTAGCAGGAAGCTACCAGTAGGCACTTCTTCCCGATGGGCCCTTGCTCCATTGCCATCAGGAGTTCCGTCGACGCGAGCTTGCTTTTATGGAGGTTAAGCTGCAGTACGCTCAAGGTCATGTGTACCAGCTCCGGAGGTTTCGCTGTACCAGGTGGGGGCCCGCCTGCTTGGGCCCGCGTTTCCGCCTCTCGCCGGAGCTTCCATGTTGGCGGTCTCAGCTGGGCGTTGCCTTTTGCTGGCAAGCAACTCCTCCACCTGGTTGGCAAATCCGCCCGTAGAAGACATATGCGGTAGAGTGGCGTAGTGTAACCCGCCCTCTTCAATCCTTTGCTCGGCCCAGGCAAGCTTCGTCTTCTTCTCTTCGGAGAGACTCGCTTTGTCCCGGAGTCGGTTCTGGATCGCGAGGGCAGCCTTATACTGCGCCTTCGCCTTCCTTCCCTCGCTTGACAACTTCGGCCAGTCCCTGCGCGGGGAGCTGGTGCCTGGTTCCGGCGAGTTGTGGAGGCTCTCCTTTTTGCTTTTGATGGGCTGCTCGCTCTTCGGGCCCGTGTCTGTATGCTGTGAGTGGTTTTTGTGGCAGTTTTTTTTTTTTTTTTATTATTATTATTTATTTGAGCAAGTACGCAAGCTGCCTGACCTATCCAGCCGCATATATACTACTGTGTCAGCAATTTAAAGCGACAGTTACGAACTTCATAATTATAAATTAGACAATGCGCCGGGAGGGCAGCTCCCGAATAGTAAAACGTCTCAGCCGACTAGATGTATGTGTCCTTGTTATCCGTCTAGCCAGGGGGTTAGGGTGTCTGATTAGTCCAAGCCGATGATTTGCAGCCAGAGAGTTTATAACATCACCAACTGCTGGTACTCCAAGTTCCCTTCTAATGTCAACGTTTCTAATATACCATTCCGCTTTGGCGATACGTCTCAAAAACTTTGCCTGAAACGCCTGGACCTTCCGCAAGTGCGACCTGGCTGCTGTCCCATATATAGCCACCCCATAGCGCCACATTGGGGCTAGGAGCGATTGATACAGTCGAGTCTTACAACGCAGACTTAGCTTAGACTTTGGACCTGTTAACCAACTAATACGACTGGCCTTGCAGCTTCGCCCAAATCTGTTTGACATGCGAGGCAAATGTCAGCCTCTTATCAAGAACTAATCCAAGATAGGTGTGTTCCAGTTGCTGCGGCAGAAGTTGCCCATGATGGAAGACTCCTGGGCACGCGTCTCCTCTAAGTGAAAATAAAACCGCACACTTATCAGTGTTGATGGTTTGTGGCAATCACAGTACAACTAGTGCGACCTGCTTCCATCGCTGTAGAGGTGTGAACGCTGGCGACATGCAGAGGGGATTGCTCCCCCCGAGCTCGCCGGTGGTAGCAGTCACGCCTTCCCCGACGTTTGGGCTGATATCCCAGCCCCGGATTTTTTCATTTTCTCCATCTCTCGGAAAATACTGTTTAGTTTTTTAGGGAACCACCCAGTTGCGTTTTCTGCCTTTCGCCAGGCACCTCCAGCCATGGCTAATGGTTCATCTTGTTAAGAAAAGGGTGGATCAAGGTAATAAGATTAATTCACGCCGACTCGTGTATAGAAGAACAGAGATTTTCTGACAGATATCGGGAATCTAGAGGTTAATAATTCCCAAAGTCTTTACCCTCTCTACCATGTCAAAAGTACTTAAATTTCGGCATTGTCTCTTGGCCGAGCCGCTAAAAATCTCTACACCATATTAAATCTAGTGTTCGACATAAGTACTAGACAAACCGTTATAATTATATACTAATATTTCATATTCCTTAATTCCAATTTCAATATCCATTCCATTTATCTAGATTTAATTGCTACAGCTGCATATTCATTTTCATTCATTTACAAACTATAATTTTTTAACTTATAATTGATTATTCCCTATCTATCCCTAATTCATAAGTTTTAATTATAATTATTAACAAGTAAGGTGATTAGGCATTTGAATATAGATTAATATTAGATTATTTAAGCTCACGAAGTGCAACCCTTTATTTTATTTTTGTTTTACAATTGCACAATATGTTAAGAATATTGTGTAAAAGTTTAACATCGACCATACACTAATTAACAAAGTTAGAGTTAATTGAATGTGTTCGGTCACGGCAGCGTTTATTTATAAGCAACAGTATTTAGACACAATAAATATTAATATAATAATAAACATAATAAACAAACATAATAAATCTTCAGTCGCAGTAAAATGCATTTATCGTAAATAAAGTATTATTTACCAGGTCAAGCGAATATGTTTAGCATGTGGACATGAAATAGGGCAATAAGTCTCAGGTCACTTATAGCTCGCAATAACCCGCACTCAGAGTAACCCATGTTATATGTTATACGATATTTCTGTTGACATAAGCAATTTTGTACCTATAAATACTGTTAAGTTTCATTAATAAAGTCAGTAAAAGTCATATCTCAACAACGAGCCCGAATTTATGCATCAGAGGCTGTCGCTGTGCCTTCAGATCCTCATCCCTTCACCCAACAACCAAACCGTCGACCTAGTTCCAATCCAACAAGGAGGAGCAAGCAGTCACAGAGACGTTAGACTTTCAGGAAACGATCAGTCAAGAGATCTCGAAGCTCATCCGCAACTTTAAAAAAGACTCTGCGGAAAAAAGGCAAAATCCAACATATTATGAATCAAAGTTAGCCCCAATCGATGAATTTTGGAACCGATTTGCGGATAATGACAAAAATATTCCAGCGGAATATAGAATCGAAAACTATTTAAAGTTTTTCGTAGACTGTCGTAAGTCATACGACAGATACAGAACGATAATAATCGATGCAATGGTTCAAGCCTCAAGCCATGCCCCGGAAAGGCAACTTCGAGCAATGCCCTGGAAAATGCAGACGTTGCAAGCTTACCGCAACCTGCAAGCAAGTTGATATCAGCATGACGGCGACAAAGGGCAATTGCCGAATCAATCAAACGGGCCCTGAAAGAATATTCCGAAACCGGAAGGGCCATAACAAGGGATTCAATAAACTCAGTATGGTCCCAATATAAAAATGTCCATTTCTCAGTTTATGAAGAGTACGAAGACCCGATAAAGGATTTATACGACATGCAGACATTCCTCTGACCAGAAGGGAGGAGAAAAAAAATGCATCAAACAATGAAGATGCCCAGAGTCAGCATTCCAAAGTTTCATGGGGATCTACTTAAATTTACTAAATTCTTCGATCTATTCAAAAGCATGGTTCATGATACCAACATGCCCACAGTCAGGAAGATGTGGTACCTCAAAACCACCGTATCTGGAGAGGCAGAAAGATTAATAAAACATATTGATCTTAAATAGGAAATTTACATGAGCGCGTGGGAAATATTAGTTGACGCATACAACATTCCCCGCCATGTAGCAGATACGATTCTCAATCGTCTCCTGCAACATCATACGAACAGTGACAGTCCAAAGTAGTTAAAAGAGTTGTATATCACAACAGTTGAGTCTCTAGCATCGTTAAAGGGACTAGGAATTGATATATCTAGCTGGAATACAAGGATGATTGCCGTCATCAAGCAAAAACTGGATTTTGCAAATAGAGCTCAATCGTTAACGGGTCAAGAGAACTTCAAGGTCTCGATACAATGCTAAGCTTCCTGGACTAGCTAAGCCGGGTAATGGTAACAGCAAAACGCAATCAACATCCGAAAAAGGAGCAGAAGATCCCATCATACACTTCTGCCAGCGCTGGAAGGCAACCAAATTGTCCTTTCTGCAAACGGACTCATTGGCTATTCAAATGCGAAGATTTCTGCAACAAAACCATACCCGAACGAGTCAATTGGGTTCAAAAACAAAAATTGTGTGTTAACTGTTTCAGCAATGACCACATGGCAAAAGATTGCCGAGGCCGAACGTGTTTGAAATGCGATAAAAATCACCATACATTGCTGCACCTAGAGGCTGCGTCAGGTGCGGCAACAGAGCCACAATCACCTTCTGTAGGTGCAGCAAGTAACAGGAGTTCCAATTTGGTGGCCACAGTCAAAGTGTTGGTAAACGCAAGCAATGGTCATATGGCATCATTTCGAGCCTTGCTAGACTCAGGATCACAAAATTCTATGATCTCTGTACGAATAGCCTCCAAGCTGTCATTAAAGCTCCACAGTGCATCATTGCAAATCAAGGGGATTGGAGGCAAGCCAAAAACCAGTCGAGCTAGAGCAAACGTTCTCATGAAATCGATGCTTAATGACTTTGGCTAACAAGTAGAAGCCTTTGTGCTGCCTCATATCATAGCTGATCAATCAGCTAATGAATTAATTGCCTCACAACTACGAGTCCCAACGTCACCCTGGCAGATCCAAACTTTGACAAACCAGGAAAAATTGACATGTTTATCGGCGCAGAGCATTATTATTCTTTGCTTCTGCCAAATCAGATGCTGATAAAGCCGGAATATCCAATGCTCCAAAATCCAAAGCTTGGATAGATTGTGGCCGGGAGAATTCCTCCTGAGCCCGACTCAGCGGCAACCACAGAAGAGGAGGTGGATACGCTACTAGACCGATTTTAGATACTAGAGAATCTAGACACCAAAGAAAAGGCTCGATCTCCGATAGAAACTTACTGCGAGGCTCATTTCGTAGCGAATCTACAGGTTGCAAAAGATGGAAAATTGATTGTTAAACTTCCATTTTCAGAAGAAACCTCAGCCCTGGGGGCCTCACAAAAAACAGCAACCAACAGGTTCTTGGCATTAGAGCGACGAACGCCACCAAATGTCTGGAAAGGATATGTAGATTTCATGGAAGAATATGAACGTCTTGGGCACATGAAGCTGGTACTTCCCACACAGATACCATCGGATCACTACTTCATTCCACATCACTGTGTATTGAAGCCCGAAAGCAGTACCACAAAACTGAGAGTAGTTTTTGATGCGTCCTGTAAAACGGCAAGCAATAAATCACTAAATGATATATTGTACGCAGGCCCCACTGTGCAAAGCGAACTATTTGCAATCTTGCTACGTTTCCGCACTTACAAATATGTGTTTACGGCAGACATAGAAAAAATGTATCGGCAGGTGTGGATGCACCCGGATCACCAGTTCCATTAATTAATCGTATGGCGGAAGAAACCATCAGACGATCTAAAGTTTTATAGACTTAAAACCGCATATGGTACATATGGTACAACATCAGCTCCATTTCTGGCTACTAAATGCTGGATTATCTGTCCGAGAAGTCCAAAAACCATCTACCGCTTGGATCTTCCGTACTTAATCTTGATTTTTACGTGGATCATTGCCTCACAGGAGCAGACAGCTTCCCAGAGGTCGTATAAATTCAACAAGAATTAAACAAAATACTGCTGCCTTCCGGATTCAACCTCCGGAAATGGTGCTCCAATAACATAGAGGTATTAAGTCAAATTCCCAAAAAAGATATCGTCTCTAACGTCAAGTAAGCCGAAACACTCCAACAATATAGTCTTAAGACGTTGGGCTTGCTTTGGATGCCACAAAAAGATCAGTTATGTAGGCGATTCCAAAAAAGCGAAACCTTAACCATCACCAAACGAGTGGTCAGTTCGGAATCATCGCAAATATTAGATCCATTATTTGATCGATCGGTTAATTGCCCCCATGGTGGTCAAAGCAAAAATGTTCGTGCAAACCCTGTGGGAATTAAAGATGGCCGAGCTTCCTCAACACCTTATGGTAGATTGGCAAAAATTATCGCGCTGACTTACAAGAACTCAACAATATGCAAACTCCGAGACACATATTCGAAGGACGGGTGCCTGTCACACAAGAATTACACACGTTTGGCGACGCTTTGGAATGAGCATATGGAGCAGCAAAGTAGAGATATGTGCTGCAGTTGTGGGAGCTGAACTGACCCATAGAGTCAGAAAGGGTTTACGCATGCCTGAGGACAAAGCATCTGGGTACTCGTAAACTAATTCAGCTGATTCAAGCTACAACGCTTATATGATGCGCTTTTGTCATAATCAGAACCGATCTCCTACAACTACGCTGAGTATAGGTGAATTGACTCATTCTACGACACTTATTTTAAGCACTATTCAAAAAAATTAAATTCAGTGCTGAGCATAAACAACTTCGCATCCTCAGGACAGTGGACAATAGCAGTTCAATTGTCTCGTTGGCTGCATTAATGGGAACTGACGGACTCATCATAGTCGGAGGGAGGTTAGAAGAATCTAATCTGCCATATTCCGCAAAGCATCAGATTTTGCTTTCGTACGAGAGATGCATGAAGAGACGTGCATTGCGGAGCGCAATCGTTGAGAGCCATGACCAGAATGACCAGAAGGCACGTCCTAAATTGGTGCAATAAATAATGGGAAATTTACCTGTGGATCGAGTAACACAGGCTCGTCCATTCTCCAACTCTGGAGTCGACTACTGCGGTCCCTTTTGGATTCACCATAAAATCCGTGGAAAAAGACCAGATAAGGCGTTCATTGCAGTATTCTGCTGTTTCGCCACTAAAGCAGTACATCTGGAATTGGTAAGCGACCTGGCAACAGACGCTTTCTACGCCCCTCTTCGGCGGTTCTTGGGTCGACCTGGAAAGTGTCAGAGCATTCATTGTGACAATGCCACTATTTTTGTAAGTTCCAACAACTAGCTAAAGGCGTAAGAGGAAACAATCTTCACAGACCAGGCCCAGACCAAGATAATAACCCAATGCAGTAAGCAGGCGGTGGAGTTCAAGTTAGTATCCAGGCTCAAACAGTCCTTCTGGAATCAGTGGTCCATGGAATATCTACAAGAGCTGTAAATGCTTACTAAATAGAAAACCATGGCCCAGAATGTCAAGGAAGGACTATTAGTCCTAGTTAAAGAAGACAACATGCCGGTAATGAGCTGGCCTATTGCGCGGATAGTAAAGACATATCCGGGCAAAGACAATTAGGTCCGCGTAATAGACTTCAAAACGGCATCAGGCACATTCAAACGACCAGTTACTCGTTTGGCACCTTTGGTGAAGCAAGAAGTAGCCACAAAACGTCCACTTAGCTCCGGGGAGGATGCAGCGTGGACTGAAGAGATCCCCACGCATAAGAAGAAGAAGATGTTATTTCCAATCCTCCCAACGTTGCTGGCAATGCTACTCATATTACCGTTAGCAATGGGACAATCAGTAAACGTAACTCTGTTTGCAATTCAGCCGGGAATATTCTAGGAACGGCTTGGCACGTCCACAACGGCAATTTCGGCTTGAAGCCATATTGGAGCGAAATGGGAATATTGGTTGCCGGGATATCGGAATTTAAACACAAATGTTCCGAGATGCGAAACGTCAATGCTTGTAAGTCAATATATGAAAATTTTCAACATGTATATGGCGAGCTACAGCCGGAAATGAGTTTATTAATCATTCCCGACAACAAAGAGCACTTCTTGATATAGTTGGAAACGTAGCAAATTCATTATTTGGCGTTTTAAATTCAAAGTACGACGACAACATGTCCAAAGTGATAAACAAGGCCAAGTCCCATGAAGACGTATTGATGATGCTCTTGAAAAATCAAACATCGTTTGTGGACTTTACGGTAAACATAGTCAGAATAAGCAACTAAGCCACCAACAACCGTATCAAAACGCTAGAGTACCAGATAGGTATGATCAATCAGGAAAGAGGGAAATACCAAGGCGACCACCTGCAGCAAGCGTTTATGATTCTGACAGCTCAGCTGACTCTGGTGGCAACGGAAATGCAGCGGATGCAGATTGAAATAGCTAATGTGCTCACTGACGTTCGCCATGGAACGATTAGTCCAATGCTAGTATCTCCCAAGCAACTAAGGGAGCAACTAGATCAAATTCGGGAACATATCCCACCGGATCAACTGCTTCCAGTATCGTCCGATAATATTATCCAACTCTACAAAATGATGCGTGCCGAAGGCACCACAACGAGCAACCACGTCATCTTCAAGATATCGCTACCGCTGGTTTCTATAAGAGAACAAGAAGTGTTCAGCATCATGGCTATCCCAACATGGAAGGCGGGAAGATGGCAGCGATTTAGGCTAAAAACCGAGATCATCACCGTCAATGCCCATAGAGACGAGTTCATGGGATTGAACAAGGACGTGTTCATCCAATGTGTAGAGCTGCCAAATGATGAGCACATATGTTTCAATCACCAAGCCATATTCGGCATGGAAAACCGGTGTGAATTTCAGTTATTTAATAACAAAACTGAAACTATATGTGAGGTCTTTCAGTCAAGATCCGAGATGTTGTGGTTGGCAATGCATCAGCGAAACAGATGGATGTTTGCCACACACAAAGGATTATCTTCCACAGTGCATCTTAACGAAACGGGCTTATTGTCACTTGCCCCACCCTGCACTGCACGCAATGCAAAAATTAGCGTAAGCACATTCAGCACCGTCGTCAGCGAAACGAATGCTACAATTATTCGTTTTGGGCAATATCACAAAGATTGACAGGAGCAGCAGCCAAGGAAGACAGCTTTTAGGAACTAGGCGCTTTTCAACACCAGATGGCCAAATTAAAGAAGACCACCTGGAAGGATCAGATCAGCAATCATCAGCATCATCAAGTAGTTACCTATATGGCCCTAGCGATATCACTCCGGTAAGGCATTGTGTTTGCTCTCAGGCGGACGATCAGCATTACCCCAGACTTTTCTACGCCGAACACCTGAACCCAGGCAGAGCACGGAACAACCAGCACAAGAACCTACCCCACGGAGTTTTTCGCTCGACCAGACTGAAGGTTGAACACCTGTCCAGCGGCCGGTATAATGTTCAGTCACGGCAGCGTTTATGCATAAGCAAAAGTATTTAGAAACCATAAATATTACATAATAATTGTTCAGTCGCAGTAAAATGCATTTATCGTAAATAAAGTATTATTTACCAGGTCAAGCGAATATGTTTAGCATGTGGACATGAAATAGGGCAATAAGTCTCAGGTCACTTATAGCTCGCAATAACCCGCACTCAGAGTAACCCATGTTATTTGTTATACAATATTTCTGTTAACATAAACAATTTTGTACCTATAAATACTGTTAAGTTTCATTAATAAAGTCAGTAAGAGTTCCACTTCAACAACGAGCCTTAATTCATGCATCAGAGGCTGTCGCTGTGCCCTCAGACCCTCATCCCTTCACCCAGCAACCAAACCGTCGACCTAGTTCCAAGTGCTAGTTGCCACAACCAAAGGCAATAGCTTATACAATATCTTCCAAGCATCTAAGCCTCCGTACAAACATTTTGGTAACCCCGACGAACATGTCAACCTGACGTAAGTCACCCACAGGAAAAAATCCGTAACTCTTGGGATCTGCCTATTTTCTCACTCGCCAAAGAAACCATTTGGTGATCCCTGACTCACAGGAAATTGTCCTAAATTCGTCAAATTCACAGGAAAGATTCGCTAACTTTTGGGAACCTTCCTCGGCACTGTCATCGAAATCTCCACTTTGTAGAACAATCCTTTTTTAGATCAGAATTATAGAAATCCTCACAGTCTATAGACTCCCAACAGTCAGGAATTAAACAACATTTTTCAATATGTCTAACAAGGAGGAGCAAGCAGTCACAGAGGAGTTAGACTTTCAGGAAACGATCAGCCAAGAGATCTCGAAGCTCATCCGCAACCTTAAGAAAGACTCAGCGGAAAGAAAGAAAATTCCAACATATTATAAGACAAAGTTGGTCGCTATCGATGAAGTGTGAAATCGATTTGTGGAGAATGACAAAAAAATTCTAGCGAAATATAGAATCGAAAAATATTTTAAGTTTTTCTTAGACTGTCGTGAGTCATACGACAGATACAGAACGATAATAATCGATGCAATGGTTAAAACCTCAAGCCATGCCCCCGAAAGTGACACCTCGAGCAATGCCCTGGAAAATGCAGACGTTGCACAGTGGCCGATTTGACTAATCTAGCTTAAAATGAGGAATTACAAGAATATTAACAATGATTTCGCAATGTTGGTAATTTTTATGAAATATTAACCCAAAAAGGAATTAAATGCAATTAAAATTTTTTTTAATTTTTTATTTTTTATTTTACTTTTTAATTAAAAAAATTTTTTTTTTGCTTTTAGATGTGATAAACACACAAAAAATGAAAATTTTTATTTCTGACTCTTTCTGACTCTGAATCGGAATCTTCTTGATTATTATCGTAATCAAAAAGCATGTTTTGCCTCTCAATATAACAAAAAACTGCATTGCAAGATTTATTTGCTGAACTTTTGGAAAAACTTGTAACAAGTGGATCTGATGACATTAATAGTAGGTGCAAAAGATCCTTCATTGTATTAGACCGCGAGTTTTTGCGAGTATAATTTAATCGAAAATTTCTTAAGTCTTTGTTTCGGGCTTGTAAAGCTTTTTCTGACATCATTCCGACTGGAAGTGGTACATTTTCAATAATATCCGCCCGTGAAGCAATATTTTATGCACTGAAGGTGGCAATTAAAACCAAGGATATTCTGCTATCCTGTTTCGAAAGTATGGTCAGTTAACCAATCCGCGATCTTGCACTCAAATCGCTTCTTATCCCGGTTGCATTGCCTCCATCTTTCACCAAGCCTTTTACAAAAATTATTGATTTTCTCAATAATACATTTGACCTCCTCATCAGAAAATATAGACCTTTCAAGAACATTTTCAAAAATGTACTGCACCAGGATGGACTTCTTCTTCATAGCGTCCGTCTCCCCAAACCATACTGCAAAAAGTGCTTGTTTGCAGACCGACATGGCTGCTGAAAATAGTCCGCAATTTAGCAGAGGCAGCCAAAGGCAACTGATCTTACACAATTCACATACTAGACGAACCATAGTTTAATACAGATAATAATATTTTGCCGGCCAAGACGGGTTTCACTAAGTTTTAGTCTACAGAAGCTGAAATTTGCTTACAAAGAGGGTACAACAAACATTGACGGTTTTAAACACAAATTACGAATAAAACATGAATTCACAAAATATATAATTTTTTTGTACATACCTTAAGCTTATTGAAAATGTGAAAAAAGAATCCAAATAGGTAGATTTAAACAAATTGCAGAAAATCTTAAAACGTGTGCTTAAATCAAGCTATCACCGCTAACAAGTGTTGTGCAACCATATGCTGTCTTTGAGAGCTAACATCTGATTGATTTTATAGAATTTATTGGTTTTGATATTATTTTTTCGATAAATGTTCATTTGGCTACCGGTAGGGAACAAAAGTTTGATAAATTTTAACAGTAGAAAATTTGCTTAATCTTAAGCTAGAACAGCCAAATCGGCCACTGTGCGTTGCAAGCTTACCGCAACCTGCAAGCAAGTTGATATCAGCATGTCGGCGACAAAGGGCAATAGCCGAATCAATCAAACGGGCCCTGAAAGAATATTCCGAAACCGGAATGGCCATCATCTTCGATCTTTCTCTTCGTAGCGGACGGTCGTGTTTTTGTTTAGCGCTCCGACTTTTGTGTTATTTTTGACTTAAAACCACCGGAGTTCCTTTTAAATTTATCACATAAATATTTATAATCAAATACCGTTTGCTACCGCGCGTGCATGAACTTTTCTGTTTAATAAATTTGCATTTTTAATCACCTTTTAGTTTATGCTAGACGGTTATTTTATCATATCTAATTTTTACCCTTTGTCCTTATTCCCGTTTTTATTTTTTCACTCCACCGCTTGGGAGTTGTTTGCTGTTAGCTGCTTTTAAGCGGTTCATAGCTCTCATCGCTCTTGTGACTTCTGCTGTTTAACTTCTAACTTTTGCGATCTTCTGTTCTCTTTCCCTCTCTTGAGTTTTTTTGGTACTGTAGTGTTTTCAGCGGTTCTAAGGTTGTGAATATGTCCCATAAAGTCGTCTGCAACGTAAATAACTGCCAAAAGGATGTTTCGGCAGACCAGCCCAGCATCCATTGTTGGCTTTGCGAGGCAGTAGTGCATGCTAAATTCATCGAGATCACAGGTAAAATGGCTGTCGCAGTGTCCAGCAAAAAGGGCCTGCGTTATTGCTGTAGGGCCTGTCGACCGGTTGAGTTGGAGATATCTTCCTTATGCGTCAGACCAGGAGTGTATTTTCTAGGATCATGGCCACTTTTCGCAGGGCGAATGACCTGTTCTCCGCGCTAGACGCTCAATTTAATAGTATGAAGCTATTAAACGAGTACCCGAAACGCAAAAAATCCTCTGCTAGTCGTCTGCAACTGTGTGAGACACAGCAACCAATTTCCTGCCACTTCCCGTCGCCACAGCTCCTGGTCCCCGTTCCAATGGTTCTGAGATCAGGAACGATCAAAGATTCGGTAACCGAATCGGTCGTTGTGTCATCGGACGGCGCCCAGTCAACAATTTCCGCGTCGTCCGTTTTGTCCAATGCGGAGTCCTATTCTTTGGCTCCGCAAAACCCCGTAGAAAAACCGACCCAGGGTCCAACATTGCCCGGATTACCGGCCGTGGTTGGTAACAATTCGTTACGCAAGCCCCTCACAGCAGTCCCACCTTCGAAAACAATATTTGTTTCGAGGCTTGCCTCTGTTGTCCCATCTGAAGATATTGGCTATATTCAAGGCAAATCAAAAGCTGGCAATGTAAAGGTGGAAAAATTCAAAATTTTCGTATGCCAGAGACATTTTATCTTTCAAGATAAATGTCTCATCCCAACTCTTTGACATTATTTGCTCGGGTAACTGCTGGCCCGAGTACGTGATAGTCAAGGAGTACGAGGCTCGAAATAAGAGAAATCGACCTGCGGGAGTACAACTGCCCAGGCCATCGCGACCCTCTGTACCCAAAGTTACACCTTCTGTCCAAAAAAATAACCTCCTCCTTTCTACTTTCCTATCAGAATACTAGAGGCTTACGCAGTAAACCTTCTAGATTGTATTCAGATACCCTTTCCTTCCTATCCCAGGTGATTGAATTTACTGAAACCACAATTTATAGATAAGATCGCCAGCTCCAGAGTGGTGGCGGAGTTTTAATTGCCGTTGACTCCTGCCTCATCTCGGAACGGTTGGTATTTAATGACTTTTTGGACATTGAATTCATTTGCGTTAAACTATCATTCACAGGTAGTTGTATTTATGTAACCTGCTCTTACATCCTTCTATCTTCGAAAGAGCCAGTTTTTTGGAAACGGCACAAACCAACTAGCTAATCATCAAATAGTAGTGGAAAAGTGGATGTTCGACATGTAAAGTTTACTGTTAATAGACAAATATGCCCTCCGCTTTCACTAAACAATATGCAGATCCCACAAGCTAACAAAGTAACGTACCGTGGCGTCCACCTAGACAGACGACTAACCTGACGTAAGCACATCGAATGCAAGAAGATGCACCTAAAACTGAAATCCAGCAGCCTCCACTGGATCAAAAACTCAAGATCGCCACTGTGCCTGGACTACAATTCAGTCCTAAAGCCAATCTGGACGTATGGCTCCCAGCTGTGGGGGAACGCGAGCAGCAGCTACATAGACATCATACAGCTCGCACAATCAAAAATCTTGAGAACTATCAGAGGGGCAGTGCGTCATTGAGTTGGCAGTGTAAACCCCCCTCCAATGGCGGAAACAAATTTCGCACCAAGAACAGGCAGTGCTACAATATCTGCAACAACAGCAAAATCCACTGCAAATTTAAACAACGTGACGTCAACGACTACAGGAAGAACAAAAACAACAACTGCGGAAAGTGCCAAAGCGGCCCCAGCCACACAGACTGCAATGGATCACTACATCCAAATTAAGCGTAAGCTTGGCCCGCAGAGTATTCCGGCAGGCAATAAAATAAAAATTAACCGCGTCCGGGAGATCGACGAAGAACTAGGCAGATCCAGTAGTAACAGATTTGCCCAACTGGTGGAGGTTTAGGAAAACCAAGCAGCGCAAGACACCGCAAAAAAACTCAAGCCTCCTCCAGTCTATATCAGGCAGAAGAGCTCAAGTGCCCTGGTCAACCGAATTGCGACGTTGATCGGGAACGGGGACAACTTTCATGTTGTCCCGCTTATCACAGGAAACTTCCATGAAACAAAGATGCAAACCAAGACTGAAGAGTACTTCCGGACAATGCGCAAAAAAACTATTCCACTTACCAACTGAAAAATGGCAAAAACCCTCCACAAGGGGGCCGGCTGGGCAATGGGCACTGTATTATTCCGGATAACGGGTAATGCATCGCCGCTTGCTCAAACTGAGATAATACAGTGTCTAGCTAAGGCTTCGGATCAACTTCTTCTGTCCAAAGCAGGAGGAGAAGAATCTTTAGTCATGGCTGGAGGTACCTGGCGAAAAGCAGAAATCGCAAGTGGGTGGTTCCCTTAAAAACTAACCAGTATTTTCCAAGAGATGGAGAAAATGAAAAAATTTCGGGCTGGGATATCAGCCCAAACGTCGGTTGAAGGCGTGACTGCTACCACCGGCGGGCGCGGGGGAGCAATCCCCTCTGCGTGTCGCCAGCGGTCACACCTCTACAGCGGGAGTAGGTCGCGCTAGTTGTACTGTCACTGCCACAAAAACCAGTCACAGTAAATTACGCCGCTCGGGTGCCGCCGTCGAAACAGACACGGGCCCGAAGAGCGAGCAGCCCAACAAAAACAAGGAGGAGAAGCTTGCCTGGGCCGAGCAAAGGATTGAAGAGGGCAGGTTACACTCCGCCACTCTACCGCATATGTCTTCTACAGGCGGATTCGCCAAAAAGGTGGAGGAGTTGCTTGCCAGCAAAAGGCAACGCCCAGCTGTGAGCGCCCAAGCAGGCGGGCCCCCCACCCGGTACAGCGAAACCTCCAAAGAGTACAGCTAAGGTTAGTGAGGTGACCAAACGACACTTGATCGTGGCATTCATTGACCGAAGCGACGAAAACGGGAAGATGTCCGAAGCAAGGTGGAAGACGGTACATGCACGGCTCGTCAAGGCGCTGCTTGTACGGATGGAGGATGAATCTCTAGCTCCCATGCCCACATTCGATGGTGCAGGATGGCTGAACGGGGTAAAAATCATGAAGTGCATGGACGACCCGACTCGGAAGTGGCTGACGCAAACGGTTAGCCAAATGGGAGAGCCCGACACCCAAAGAAGAGGTGGTGGGGGGGGGGGGGGCAGGGGCCCGTCCCCCCGGAGAACAAGGGGGGGGNGGGGGGGGGGGGGGGGGGGGGGGCCAGTGCGCAGTCCTCCTGATGAACAAGGAGGCGGAGGACATCCTGTATTCCAGGTATGGGAAGATGGCGTGGGGCATAGGTAGTGTCTACCTACGCCTCAAAGAGCGCCACCCTGGGGACAAGGATGCTCACATCCTGCAGGCAAGCGAGGTGGAGAAGGACCTAGGTCTTGACTCCATCATCGAAGCTGCCCAAATGACTCTGGACGCATCGGAGGAGGAGGAAGGGGACGGTGATGCGACAATCATAGTCAACCCGTCCGGAGCTGGTACCCATGACCCTGAGAGTACTGCAGCTCAACCTCCATAAATGCAAGCTCACGTCGGCGAATCTCCTGATGGCCATGGAGCAATGGTCCGTCGATATAGCCTTAGTCCAAGAGCCGTGGATTGCCTCGGTCAATTCCATCCCCGGACTAAGGTCTTCAACACTCAATGTGTTATTTTCACCGCCGATAAGCAGAAATAGAACCGCCGTACTTGTACGGAAGGGTCTCCAAGCTAACCTTATGACTCCTTATAGCCCGAATGATCTGACTGTGGTGATGCTGGAAAGCGGAAAGAAGCGCCTACGGGTAGCTTTCTGCTACATGGCTCACGACAGGACAGCCCCACCGGAGGAACTCAGGAACCTGGTAGATTCTGGTCGGCGCAGACGCCAACGCACACCACTGGGTATGGGGGAGCCCCGACATTAACGAACGACTTTATACTTTGTTCCAATCTTTACGTAGCAAACATGGGGGATGTACATACCTTCGTGGGTCCTACCTCCTCTAATGTGCTAGACTTAACACTAGTAGCAGGGCTGGGTACCTTAGTATCAGAATGGAAAATCCTTGAAAGACCATCCTTCTCAAACCATTAGTACATCCAGTTCCAAAACGACTTCGAACACTCCCCGAAACCATCTGCCTTTAGAAAACCTCGGAACACCAAAAGGGGAAAGTTCAAAAGGACAATCACCGCGAGACTCTCTTTACCAAGAAATATAAGGTACCGCCATGGATCTCCTCAAAAATTAATGCAACCAAGCTAACCCCAAAAACACAAGTCAAATACCTCGGCACTGTCCTAGACAGCATGCTGTCATAGAAACCCAATGTACTAGAGAGGTTGAAAAAGGCCACCATCACACTTTGTACATCCAAGAAGATGCTCAGTAGCACATGGGGTCTCTCACCTACTCTGATGCACTGCTGTACGGAGTCTTAGTGTGGTGGCTAGTCACGGAAAAGAAAACTTACATCAAGCTTATGGAAAGAGACCAGCGGCAGGCAATGCTCTGCATATCAGGGGTGCTAAGGTCAACCCCTACATAAGCACTCGAAGTCATTCTCGGTATCGATCCCCAATATATTCATGCACATCTGACTGCAGGAAAGGTCGTATAACGCCTAGTAGCACCAGGAAATATGTCGCCATAAGGATTCGGGCATAGCTCAATTGGCCGAGACATGAGCAGTTTAATTGACTACATAATTCCCAGAACTTGCCCGGATGCTAAAATAACAACACTCATGGGACCGGAAGATTAGAAAACGGCTCATGACCACACTCAATACCTCAACATATACATTTACGGCTCCAAGATGGAAAGAGGTTGTTTCTGCCAGGGGCCTGGCAGTTGCGGTCCCAAATTTCCCAGGATAAGTTATCCAAAAAAATACAGAGGTGGTGTGGATGGTGACTATCCGTCTTCGTAGCTTTTATTATTTCAAGTGCAAAAAGAACAAAAAAAAAACCCAAGGGTGGTGGCAAGATGGCGAGAATGTTCATGCTGAAGAGAGGGGCAATATCGCCAGGGGGCATGTCTAAGGAAAAGGTACAAATGCAGAAATATGATAGGAAAACAAACAAATTTAAGTATAGCCCCACAGAAACGCAAGAAAGGTGTAGGGAAATAGTGCACATTGACTTGTATTTTGTGAACAAGAGAAATGTACTAACCATAATAGACAAGTTTTCCAGGTACGCTTGGGGGACAACTATCCCAGAAAGAGAAGCATAAACAAAGTCGAGGCAATAAAAAAATTTATGGCGTTATTCGGAGTGCCCAAAAAGTTAGTTTGCGATCAGGGAGTAAAATTATCGTCGAACCTCTTTAAGGACTTTTGTAGGCAGTACTGGAACTGCACACAACGTCCTTTCAGCAGTCGTCGAGTAATGCCACGGTCAAAAGACTTCACTCCACGATTACAGAAATATACAGACTTATAAATTAATCTAAAAAGGCAAATATATTGAAAATCAAGCACGAGGAAGTACTGGACAAGGCGTTTATAACATATAATAACGCTATTCATTCAGCGACTAAATTAACACCACAAGAACTATTTACAGGTAGAACACATAACTTCTTAAATAACGTGTCTTTTAATAAAGAACACGATTACCTTACAAAAGATCAATGCGTTTTAGGCAGAGTTGTACCCAAAAATCAAAGAAAGGGTGGAACAACAATAGATCAGAAGAATAGAAGCAGCAAACATGGATAGAACAGAACCGAGCCCAGTAAAGCTGCAGATACAATATTTAGAAAAGAGAAGAGGAGGGATAAGCTTATTTAAGCTTATTTATTTTCAAAACACAAGGTGTTGGGGAACTGGTCTGTGGTCACAAGACCAAAGAAGATTCATAAAGAGAAAATCAGAAGACTAAATAAACACAATGAATAATAATTGCAGGTGGTTAAGGACCATGGCTGCGGAAAGGACTTTTGAGTTCCGAAGGAAGGGAGCGAGCCGCTGGCACAAATAATTCTCGGCTTGGCAAGGATAATACAAACACACAAGACGTTTGTAGTGAGGCTTCAAGAATATCAGGAAACAATAGAAGGAGTGGGGCAAACGCTCAAAGAGATAGTAAAGGAGGCGGAGACAAGGGATCTACTAAGAGCACTCAGGAACAAATTACAAATGGTAAAATCGAGGCTCGAAGCCATAAGCCCAAAGAGCAGAAAGGCGAGAGGGTTAATAAATGGCCTAGGGTCAGTTGTCAAGTCTAAAACAGGGAACTTAGACGCAGAAGATGCAGCAAGGTTAGAAGAAGAATTAAGTAAACTGGAAGAAGAAGGAAGAAGATTGAGAGAGGAAATGAACACACAGGAAAAGACAGGCAGTAAGTTCACCATAATGTTCAAGAATTTAACAAAGTTTATAAATGATGAACAAAGCAGAGTAACTGCATTTATAAATAATTACAAAAAGTAAAACGTTTCTTGAGGAAGATAAGAGGATATATAGGCTAGAGTACATCGATTGAATTTCAGTAACAATAGCATGCTCGAATTAAATATGAATGATGTAGCCGAAAAATTGTTGTTGGCAAAAATTTGATTAATTTCAAAGTAAATTTTTGATAAACAAGAAGCAGCTAAATGCGCATAGGAGCTAGCGAAACAGGGCATACAGATAGCATCAGATGACCACGTGTACGAATTTTCAGAAGTTAAGGCGAATATGAATAAGACCGATTTAATATTTGCGATAAAATTACTCATTTTTAAAAAAGAAACGTATTCTCTACATAGAATTGTATCACTACCTATGAATAAGACAGAATTGGTAATAACACCAGAATACGTCGTAATGAATAACGAAAAAATGTATAACTATAAAAACAAATGTCAGAAAATTAGAAATTTATACATATTTTTTAGGTGAGGGGCCGCCGCTGTGCCGCCTTGGTTCACCGAAACGTAAGAGCGCACCCGCGCTCGCCCCTTTTGTGCTCAGGCCCTCGGGTCGGCCGTCGCTGCTCCCGCTCTTGTGCGTTGCTGTCCGCCACTCGGGCCCGCTCCCGTGCTGTTAAGCTGTGCTTATCGGTCGGGAGCGCGGCCCTTATGTTAATTTAGTTTTTAGTCTTATGCATGAAGCCAAATAAAGCTGACACGACCAGCCCATTGAATTTACCCACGACGCCCCCAACTCTTCATTTCGAGTCTCCGGTTTACTTTCGTTCGCGACGTGGGATTTTTCCTCTTGGCCTTCCTTCGCTTTCTGGACATCTTTTTGCGGCACAAGCGCCCCTCTTCACATGTTATTCCTTTGAGCCGGATTTTTTTTTGTGTGAATTCTCCACCAGCAGTTCCCGGCTTTGGTCCGCCAAAAAGATAAGTACGACATTTCTCCGTCTTCGTCTCGCTGCCGGTCTTCAGCAGTGGTCCGAACTTTAAATTTCGTTCACACTGCTGTAAGATTTGTTTTTCCTTCCGTGTCAGCTCCAAGTCCGAGTTTTTTCGACACAACGGCAGTAGTTTCTATTATTCATTTTTTCTATTCTACTTCGCCTTCAATCTCTGAAAAATTTTCCATCCGTCTCCGTTCTGTGTGCGCCACACTGAGAGCAACCAGCGACGAGTCCGTCGATACGATCCCCGGTCCTTCACAAAGGCAGACCCGCTCCGTGGCAAAAATGGCTCAAAGTGCGGTCGAAGTGGCGTTAAAAAAGTTTATCGCCACAACAGATCGGATCAGTCAATTCGAGGCCAACATAAATGGGCGCCCCAGAAACGGAATGCTCCCAGTACATGTTGGAAGTCCATCGGGACCAAATTCGGGCCCTGTGGGAGAAGGTAGAAAAGACCTACGAGAGCTGCTCCGACTTGCTATTCCTCACCGTTTTCGGTCTCCCCGTTATCCATTCGCTTGCCGGCGGTTGAGGCATATGTGCATTCATACATACATACACATATACACACATGACAATTGCGCATATATATATATATATTTTTTTTTTTTGGTGCAATTAATCCGCGAAAGATTTGCAAACAATGAACAGTGAAATTGTGCGGTGAATAAAAAAGGCATAATTAATATTGGCCAGCCGATGTGCATTAGTTCCGCAAATTTCCAAATGCGCCGAACAGTCCGCCGCTGTCGCAATATTTTTTTTGTTCCAATCAGTGTCATTTTTTCACCGCATAACACTCCGTTCCCCCAATTACATACATACATATATACAGTCCACTTATGACCGCTCCGCTGTGAATGCATGCCCATATGAACATACATACATACATATATTAAAATATATTTTCTGCCTCCGATTTCAGAAATTAACACATATGCATATACACATCTCCGTATAAAATAAATGCTCATATATATTTTCTGCCTCCGATTTCAGAAAAAAATAAAGCTAATATTAAACCTACCAATTACATTCACTTAAAATCCGTGTTCCAAAAAAAAAAATTTACCTCAGCCGCCGCACCGCCGTGAGTTTTTTTTTGTGGGGTTGCTGTTTTATTATTTTTTGCCTTTGGTGACTTAAGCACTGCGCTGCCGTCGGCGTAACCCAGTGAACTTTTTTCCCGCTACAACCACAACACCACGCAGAGTTTTTTATATTTATATTTAAAACCAATTTAGTGGAGCAAATACCAACGCATTTAATTAATTTTTGCGATCGGGAAGAAGCCGAAGTTTTATTCCACGTTTCCGGCCACATCATAATTAAATTCGAAAATTATTCATTTTTTAATACCATCCGTCCGGCTAAGTAAACTTAAAATAATTTAGTGGAGCAAATATCACAAAGTATTTAATTATTAAATTGTCGATCGGGAAGCAGCCAAAGTTTTTATTCCACTTTTCCGGCCACATAATAATTAAATTAGAAAATTATTAATTATTTATTTATTAGTTCTCCATCCGAACAATAAGCCAAGGTCAATTCCACCTTTCCGGCTCCGCAACATTTAATTTCAAAAATACTTGAGAGTTCAATTATACCTATAAACACCTAATCACGTAATATTATTGCGAAAAACAAAAATTCAGCTATTCAAAGTCCCCTCTAAATCCGAGTCAGTTAAGGATACACTATACGTACGTGTCATATATTTCTACATACATTATTTTACACACAGTGATTGTCATCCACTTGTTTCTGAACGAGCACGGACTTTCCGATACTTTTTCATTTTCCGGGTCTCCAACACTGTTTCTACTCCGCATCAGGCACCATCCGCCGGCAATCACACCAAACCGCTTTGCCTTTTGGGTTTTTTTTTGGGTTTTGGGTTCCTATTGTTTCTGTGTCCTCCACTTACGGTTCGTGCCGCACACGACTGTCCTTGCTACGTCTGAGCCGAGTTGCCAGCTAGGTTCTTGTGAGCGCATTTCATCTCGCCGTTCTCTGCACATTAGTGCGACCGTCGACCGCTTCGTACGGGGCAATAATTGCGCGAGTCAGTTGACCCGCGGTGACCGACGAACTCTAGTCTGAGAATGCCTACGGGAGACGACAAGAACCCTCGTCCTATCCCATCCATACGTCTGGACAGATCTAAATCCGCATCCCGAAGGCAACCAGGGCCATACTGAGAGCAACCAGCGACGAGTCCGTCGATACGATCCCCGGTCCTTCACAAAGGCAGACCCGCTCCGTGGGGAAAATGGTTCAAAGTGCGGTCGAAGTGGCGCTGAAAAAGTTCATCGCCACAACAGAGCGGATTAGGCAATTTGAGGCCAACGTGAATACTCTGGGCGCCCCAGGAACGGAAGGGTGGGCGAAGTCCATCGGGACCAAATTCGGGCCCTGTGGGAAAAGGTGGAGAAGAGCTATGAGAGCTGCTCCGATTTGCTTGCTGTGTCTGACGACAGTACGGCCACCTCGACAGTGTTGGAATCGAAGTACAGCTACTGCTACTCCGTTTATTCGAGGTGTACTGCCCAGCTTTAGCAAAAAATGTCCTCCCAATCCACTCAGGTTTCCGCCAATGTTCTCACGGCCCCGTACCCAATCTGCCGGTTACCGCCCGTGGATACCAAGGTCTTTGCGGGTGATTATTTTCGGTGGCCCACCTTAGAGATTTGTTCACGGCCATTTACATCCAGAACTCGCGGCTCACCCCGGTAGAAAAGTTGTTCCACTTGCTATCCAAAACAAGTGGTGACGCACACGCCATTGTTTCCAAGGCTC
>VNJN01000840.1:0-62743 GCA_008042485.1 Drosophila mayri | reverse complement strand
AGGGGTGTCTTGGGGTGGGTTTTTTTTTTTTGTTTTTTGTTGGCTGGGTGGGGTTCTTGTCGCCTTATCACAGTTGCCTCTCTTAACGAACTAAGTTTTTGTTTTTGTTTTGCTTTGCTTTGATTCTTTGCTTTCGTTTCAGTTTCAGTTTCGTTTTTTGTTAGATTTTGATTTTGTTTTCTTCTCATCTTGCCTTCAGTCTTTTTTTTTTTTAGTTGCTATCAACCTTTAATCTGCTTATTAAATATATTTAGATTGCTTCATTTACACATTTGCTTCTTCTTGCGGCAGTTCGGTTTCTTATCATTTGTATTTGAAAAAAAATTAAAAATGAAATGTCATTTTGAAAACGGGGAAAACAATGAGTTTTGGAAAAAAAACCAAAGAAGCTGCTTACAAATTTTCCAAAAATTGTTTGTCTACAAACTATTCTGAGGACTCGATCCTCGGGATTTTGGTTAATGGTGCTGGTTTTTTCCGTCCGTTAAGAAATCATTAAAAAATCGAAACTGAGAAGGGCCTAAAACTAAAGAAAATATATAGCTTGGTGAGTCATACTTTATACACAGAAAAAAATCACACAGAACTAACAGGCGAAACGGAGACTGGCACTGACACAACGAAAATCGAAATGGAAACCAAAATATATATATATTTTTTTTTTATATACAAACATTATACATCAGAGACTAAGGACTGCCCGATATTCCTCTCGAGGGGTATATATATCATTGGGTTACTTGGTGGGGCGTGTGGGGATGGTGGTTTGTGCATTGCTCGATCAAAATCAAATCTATAAACTATAGAAAAAGCTGCAAATTTAAATTGAAATTCTTCGTAATTCCTAAAATCATACATGTACATAAAAAATGATTTCACTAGTGTTTCTTGTATCCGAAAATTACATAATGTGTCTTGTGTGTGTGTGTGTGGTGTGTGATGTCTGTACATCATGTGTACATCAATTTGGAAAGGAAAGGGATCTCGGGGCATCTGTGATTTATGCATTAAATAATTACAATCAATATTAAAGATTAACGTATCAATGAATCAATATAATTACACAATCATTATTGTTTTTAATCAAGTAATCAATTAACTAAATGTGTTCTCTTTTTTTTTGTCTATAGTATTGTTTTTTTATATTTTTTTTATTTTTTGCATAAATTTAATTCAAAATCGAACGAACGAACAAGAACGAACTCTCCTGAAAATAAATCAAGAGAAAGAAACAAATTAGAAAATGCGTTTTAAAATTATTATTAGTCGTTTTTTTTTTTGCTGCTGGATTTTTGTTTGTCAAGTGTTCTTCTTTTTTTTTCATTTTGCTACAAAAAAGAGGAGAGATCAATATTAATATTAATAAAAATGAGAAGGAAAACCATTTAGAGAAAATCATTATCAGTATGTATTTATTTGGGAAGATCAAAATATATATGTGTGCCGAAAAATTGTACAGATCCGGACGAGGATCCTGGGATCCCCCTTTTTTTTCTGTTTTCGTCTCCGATTTACTTACCAACAAAAACCACACGAAACAATAAAAGTGAGTGAGAGGTATGCAACAATACAACAATATATATATATAAATATAGATATAATATAATATAATATATATATATATATATATATATATATATATGTAGATATAGATAACAACGAACGGCAACTAGGAACTGAAAAATTGAAAAATCGGAATTCGAATCGATGGATAGAAAATAGAAAATAGCAAATAGAAAATCGGAATTCGGAAATCGGAATCAACTCAAGATCCTCCTCCTGCCTTTAAAGCATCATCTTCCTTCATCTCTTTGGGGGGAGGGTGGGGGGATCCTGCTCGGCTGGGACCAAAGAAGCGTTACACTGAGCGACAAAATCATAAGAGCAAACGAAGTTCAACTTTTTTAGCACACAACAAGAAACTGAAACCAACTTGGAAATGTACTAAATGGAAATAGAGTCGGCGTGTCGTGTGTTTCGGTTAGTGTAATATACACTGGAACAAAACAGAAGGCTATAAGGAACACAGGAACCAACAACGAGGGTCTGGAAATTAGGGAAAAGTCGAGCTTAAAGAAATTTATCAAAATAATCGAATCGAAAGTAAATTGGAAAGTCGAAAACTGAACCACAGGAAAGGGAAATGAAATACAGAAAAGCAGATCGAAAGAGAAATATATATAGTAAATAAAACAAAAGTTCGGTGTATTCTGATAGATATATACTATATAGAGAGATACATATTATATGGCAAAAAGCAAGAAAAACTCATAATCGTATATTTTGAAATACATTTATAATATTAATATCATTTTCTCATTAGTTTTTTTTTTGGTTTTTTGGTTTTTGGTTTTGTATTGTTTCCATTTTGAAATATCATTTGAAATGTGTGATAAATATTAATTAATTAATTAATCGATATAAATATGTTAATAAAATAAATTAAATAGTTTCCTCCGTAGTCTTTGCTTTAATAATAATAATAATAATATATTTTAATATATATATATATATATATCAAAGTGTATATATATATCCTTGCTGTTGTTGTTGTTGTTGTGATTATTAACGGTATCATTATCGCTATCGCTATATCGGTCGCTCGCTCTCTAACCGTGGAACAAATTAGGCGTTTTACAAAATTACAAAAAGTACACACAATGAATTAAGCAATACAAAGATACAGATACAGAGGTTTAAAATCATACACGGAACATATCATCCCATTAAGGATTTATTCAGATTAATCGGGGAGTGGCAGAGTGACAGTCCTTGCTCTGCTAAAAAAAACTAAACTAGGACCAGAGTCAAGGTCGAGAGATTCGTGTTAATCATAAATGTAAGCACTAAACATAATAATATTACATAAATCAATCAAATCAATCAATAAAAGTATTCTCGACTGGTTTGCACTCAAATAATATCGCTAATTGCTAATTGCTAATAATTGCAACGCTGCAACCGAGCAAAAGAAAGCGGGAGATCAATTCTGGATTTACTCCTGGAATGCTGTTCTCTCGGGATTCGTTTCAGGGGGAGGACTCGGGATCGTAATCGATCGGGAATGTCTTTTCCGGCTGAGATCCATGGGTTCCGTGGGTCAAGTTGGCCCTTGACTAGATCGATTTCTATCGATTTTTGTTAACATTTTCCTTTTAATGTTTTCTGTGTGCGGTGTTAGTGGGGGTTTGAGAGATTTTAAAAATATATTTATAATCCTTGGGATCGGAAAAAAATAAATAAATTGTTCAAAGGAAAGAAAATCATACAGTTTACAAATGAAATCAAACGAAAACCAAAGAGAAACAAATAAATCAAAAAAATATGCTAACAGTTTTTCTTTTTAGGTGTTTTTTTTTTTCTGTTTTTATTGAAAGTAAATTTTTTTTGCTTCGCTTTTTGTCGCAAAATCAAAGGGGAAAATCATAAGACTGTATAAACATATAAATTGTCAAATGGGAACATATAATAATTCGTGGGAAAGAATACACAAAATCAAGAAGAAAGGAAACCAAACATATTAAATAATAATAAACATATAATGGTAATCATAAATCATAATAATATTGCATTCGATGGGGCCAGGGATTCACAGGAATCCCCTCTCTGTCTCAGAGCTAACATTCATTACACATGTGTCGTCTATATCTATAGCTAGATATATATATGTATTTATATATATATATATATCTAAAACTGGAGCCGATGTTTTCGTTGGGCTGTGCTGTGTGCTGCTGCTGATGCTGCGGCTGCTGGTCGATCGAATGAGTTGAACAAAAAAAATATAAAAGTTAAAACTAAAACTAAAACTGAATCAAAATCAAAATTAAAATCAAAATTGGGGGAGGGGCCGGGCACATAAAATGCAATTAAAATTAATTGTAAAACGTAAATAGTAGAGTTTGAGAAAAGGGGGATTTATAAATGGTAAAAAAGACAAATAGCAAGAGGGAAAGAGAGTTGGTAATTCAAAGTTTTGGATTCATTTTTTTTTTTAGATAGATACTTTCTTTATTCCCCTCTTTTCCTCTATCTATCTTTCTCTCGGCTCATTGTGAGTGTGTGGGTGTGTGTGTGTGTGTGTGTATAATTAGGCTAGTTCTTCATCATCTCTTCTTCCTCACAAATCAAATGAATTAAATTAAATTACGTAATTATAGAATACAATAAATAATGTTTTTGTTTGTTTTGCTTTTTCGCTTTTTCATCTTGGTTCATTGCTTACTTAAAATAGGTTAAAGAAAAATCTTGATGAGATATATAAATATATATACATATATGTATGTATATATTCATATAATGGTCGCTTTTCTGTTCATATTCGCAAATTGAAATTTGTAATTTGTGGTTTCTGAGATGCCTTTTGCTTAGTTGCATTATTTTAAAACTATTGCACAAGAATTAGAATTAATAAGATCCATTGAAGACGCAAAATTAAAAGCTTAATCATATATATATATTGATATATATGCATGTATGTATGTATGTATGTTTTTGGGGGATTAGTAAATTAAACTAAATATACATTTATGTATGTAGGTGTAGGTGTAGGTGTGTGTGACAGAAAATTGAAATGAAACAAAATCAAGTACATTTAATCCTTTCTTCCTTCGCTCTCTGTCTTCTTTCTTTTTTCTTTTTGTATAAATAAACTAGCAGATTTGTTCATATATAAATTATTGCAAATTCGAGTCGGGGGAGGTACAGTGATCCCCCCCCAGACATTGCCTGCGCCATAATCTTTGGAAAGGGGAGAGAGGCACCGTTCTCCTCTCTTTGCCTTATGTCCTCCGCCTTGTCCTTACGCCTATCCTCCACATCTTCTGACTAGATTTCTTGTTGCAAATAAAAAAACAACGATTTCTTTTGTTGGCCGCCTAATAAATAGTTACTCCAAAAAAAAGGATTAATAATTCTAGTTAAAAAATATTCGTACATGTCTAGGGGATATCGGAGATGTATCAACCGATTACACTAATAATTAAGTCCTTTTCTGCAGGGTTCCCAACTCTTCAAATTAAGAATTCACTACATTTTCTCCGCAGAGAAGGAAATAAAAAAAATATAAATAAATTATTATAAATATGCATGGTTGATTGTTGTTCTTATTGGTTAATTAACTTGGTTGCAGGATGCAGGAGAGCCGGAAATGTCGAAAAACCAAAGCAAAGCAAAGAAATCAAACGAAAACTTAATAGAATAGAAATAGAAAATCCAACAAAACATATATATATATATAGATATAGATTTCTGATTGATGGTTGTTGGTTGGTTTTGGAACTGTGTCACTCCTCCTCCTTTCCCTCTCTCTCATTTTCGCAAAACAAAAACAAAAACAAAACGAAAAAACTAAAAGGGAAAATAACAAGCGAAGAAAGCAAATTGAAAAACAAAGTTTGAGGTATTATACACGAGTATTGAAAAGGTCGTTTGTAAACAGGATTCTGGTTTATATCCTCCTCCTTCTTTTCTGGTTTTCTTTTTGTTGCTTGTCAAGTTACTTAACTATTAGAGAAAACGCTTGGCTAATGCTTTAATGGCTTTAGAGTGCCTTATAGACCCAACCGTCCTTATTCCCTCGTTTTCCTATCGTTTTTCAAACTGTTCTTGTTGTTGTTTTTTTTTTCGTATTTCTTTTTTCTTTTGTTTATAAAAAATGATGCTTGGTTGCTGCTGTTTTTTTGTTCTGTTGTGCTAGGCCTTTGTTTAAACGCTAAAAATTGTTGTTATTACGCTGATTGCTCCGCGTCACTTCAACTATACCATATATATATACATATATATAGACAGATATATATATATTTATATGTATAAAGTATGTGAGAAATTACAGTATTTTCTTTTCTTTAATAATATTCACTAACAATTATGTACTTGTCTGTAGTAAAACGTTTCAAATTTGCGCATAAATTATTGTTATTACTTATTTTTTGTTTTTCCCTTTCCCTTTCCCTTCTTTCTTTCTTTCTTTCCTCCCTTTCTACCCTTTCGTTCGCTAATCGTTCCTATATAAATGTTGTCTATGCGAGATTTTGGGCACAAAGGACACGAGTTCGCGGAGGATTAGCGGCTGATCGTTACTCGTTTCTCTTCTAAATGTAGAAAACACAATCGATGCTCTTTAAAAAAAAAGAATTCATTATTAAATTTCTATATAAAATAGGTAATATACATATAGAATTGCATCACCTATATATATCTGGGATATATATAAATATTTTCATCTTCCTTTTTAAGTAGCTTTTTGTGGTAATACTGTAGCAGCCTCCATGTTATCAATAACTATATATATTCTATTATTTTATGAATACTTGACCCGCCGCCTATCCCCCCAAAAGCCGAACTCATGTCCCCTGAACATCCTAGACACTGAATCCTTTCTCATTTCTGTCTCTATTTTTTTCTGAATTGGTTTTACTTTCGAGTTTTCTTTTTGTTTTTGTTTTTTGTTTTTTTTTTTTTTTGTTAATATATGGTAGAAAAGTTTTTGTTTTTGTTTTGTTTTTGGAGTGTAACTAACAGAGTTGCTTTTGTTTTTTGTTTTTGTTTGGAAGATTTCATTGCTGCGTTTTATCTTAAGTGTAAGTTTAAATTTTTAAAATTTTCTCATTTCCCTTTTACTTTTGTTTGTTGTTGTTGTCTTTCGCTAAGTTAAGTTAAATTTTCTTAGTAGTTTTGTGTGTTGATTTCTTTGTTTTGCTTTTGTGACTCATTTTTTGACGACGGCTGCCAAGAGCCCGAGCTGCCCCATTTCGAGTTTTCGCTTTTTCTTTTTTTTTATATATATTGCAATTGTTCCTTATAATCTCATTATTCATTATCCTTGCCTCAGCCTTTCCACTGCTACCTCCACCCGCCCACTTTCTCACTCTTCCTAAAAGCAGCTGTTGTTCTTCCTTCTTAATTTTTGGTTTTTTGTTTTCGTTTTAGTTTATGATTTTCGTTACTTAAATGCTAAACAAGAAGAATTTTGCTATTGCAACGCTTTTGGCCGGCGCTTTCTCAGGGGTCTGAGGGTCCTCAAGGTTGGATTTCTTGGGGAGATTGGCAAGGGACTTGGTTGCTCTACCGCCGTTTCGTTGTGTGTCTCGACACGTGCGAGAGAGAGAGATCCTTCGTGATCCTTCTCCTACTGCCTGCCTTCTATTCTGTCCTGGCTTTGACTTCTATTTTTTTTTTTTGTTTTTAAACTTGTTTCTCGTCTCGTGTGTGTTTTACACATACTGCTTTGTTGTTGCGCTTAGTTACCGTTATACCATGCATATTTATATATGTGTGTTTTGTTGTGTTGTGTTCTGTGTGTTGTGTGTGCTGCTGAGTGTGTTGTTGTTGTATTCCGAAACGATTTGAGGGGGACAAAGATCTGTTGTTCCCATTCCCGATCCCGCGTCGCCGACCTACTTGGCCTTGTTGGTCTTGAAGCTGACCTGCAGCACCCGGTTGCCCATGGTGTAGCCGTTGAGCGCCCTTATGGCCATGGCCGCCTCATCGTAGTTGGTCATCGAGACGAAGCCATAGCCCTTGCACTGATTCGTTGTGGGATCCTTCACTATCTTCACCGATTGCACAGCCCCAAAGGGACCGAACAGCTGCCACAGCGCTGCCTCCTCCGTTTCGGGTGCCAGGTTGTATATAAATATCGGATAGGCACCGCCCGGGCCGCTGGCCAGCGTTGTGGCAGCCGCCGCCGCAGCACCCAATCCGTTCGGCAGCATCACGTCCAGCATGTCACCTGCCATGGGCGAGAATCGTGCCAGTCCCTTATTGACGGGGGTGTGCATGGCGCCGCCAATGCGTCGCACCAGCTGCGGGTTGAGAAAAGCGGGCAGCTGCGGCTGGATGATCTTGCTGGTGCTGCCCGGCGTATTGGAGAACTTTACTACGATGGGATCTGTGCAGCTCGAGGGTGTGGTGCCGTTAAGGGCAATGATGGCCCGAGTGGCCTCCTCGCGCTTGTCGAACCTTATGAAGCCGACGCCCTTCGTCTGTGTATCGTTGCCGGCATTTTGGAGTATACGCGATGTAATGATCGCACCGAAGGGCGCGAAGATGGCCTCCAATTCCTGCTGGGTCATTGTTTTCGGCAGCCCCGAAACGTACAGATTGGCCCCCTTAATGGCATCCGACGAGGGACGGGCGAACGACACCTTGATAGTCTTGTTCTGCAAACGCAGGCCATTCAGCACATTCACCGCCTGCTCGGCATCCTGCGGTCTGACGTAGTTGACGAAGCCATAGCCCAGGCTCTGGCCCTTGCTGGGCGCCTGCGGATTGAGCGGATCGATGTAGACCTGCGACTTGTCGCGTATCAGCTTAACGGACTCGATCTCGCCGACGCTGGAGAAGAGCGATCGGATCTCATCCTCGGTCATCGTTTGCGGCAAATAGTTTACGATTAAGTTGGTGCGAGTCTCCGTGCTACCGTTGCTACCGTTCTGGGCGCCGCCGCCGACGCCAACTCCTCCGACACCGGCATTGCCGTTGGTATTGGCCTGCGCCTGTTGCGGCTGAGGCACCACGGCCTGCTGGACTGCGGCCGCTTGCTGCTGCACCACAGCTGCCGCTGCTGCCTGTTGTTGCACCACCGCCGCAGCTGCCTGCTGCTGTTGCTGTTGTTGCGCCTGCTGTTGCTGCTGCTGCTGCTGGGCGGCCACCTGCTGCTGCTGGAGCTGTTGGGTAACGGCCGCCGCCGCCGCGGCCACCGCCTGCTGTGTCTGCTGTTGCTGCACCTGCAGAATCGCTTGCTGAACTTGCTGCTGCTGCTGCTGCAACTGGGCAGCGGCGGCCACGGCTGCCGCATTCTGTACGGGGGCGGCGGCCGCATTTGTTGCCGCCACTGCCGCTGCAGCTGCCGCGTTTTGCATCAGCTGCGCCTGTGTGTCCACTCCGCCGCCGGCTCCAGTATTTGCCATCATAAAGTCCACTGGATTGGTTTTGAGTTGGAGTTAGAGTAGGATTTGGAGTTGGTGATGGGTGTTGAGTTGAGTTGAGTTGAGTTGGGTGACACGACGAGGACCAACGCAGGGGCAGGCGCATGGAAAAGATAGTTAAATGTCAAGATTAAACCATTTGCATGATGTGTTAGTAAATGTCTACAAACGGAGCCTTGTCCTTGGTTAGTTTAAGGGTTAGGTCAGGGAATTAGGCTAAGGATTACGAATCGAGTTCTTTATTCCCCAAGGAAATAGACAAATACATATTAGTAAATTTTTTTTTATTTATTATACTTTTTGTTAAAAAAATTAGTTGGCCCCGCGGGTGTTTCAAAGGACTCAAGCTGAGAACTAGCTGGCAACCCTGATCGCTATCCTTTTTGGGTTAACGGTTAAAGCTTTGCTCACTGGCGCCGCCCAGCGGTTCACTTACTTGGCTTTATCCCACTCACCCGCTCTTACTCCCACTATAACCTCGCCCACAGATACACCCACAGACACAATCAAAGTTCGCAAAACAGGCACCAACACACACACACACACGCCGGCACAGGAAGAAATACACCCACTCGCACACACCTCGGCGAACTGATGAACTGAACTTTACTGGATTCACCGCTTTTGCTATAGATTTCGCTAATTTATATGCTTTCGCTGGCTTTTGTCTTAGCGGCGCCTTTGATTTTATTCCCGTTGAAGCGGCAGCGTTTTATTTCGATTTCGTTTGGAATTATATAGCGAGCGTTGATGGCGAGACCAGATCCGCTGCGTCCCAGGCACACGATGCTTCTGAGGCAAGCGCAGGACCGTCTCGCCAGGATTCTCGCTTTAGCCGCTCTTTTGCTCTTTCTCTCCCTTTCCCTCCCACCCCATACATACGCCTCCTCCCATTTCTTTTTGGCAAACTGTTACAGCTCTCTGCGTATGCAGAGTGTGTGTGTGTGCATATACACCCCGCCCTGTTATGTAATGCGACGGTATCAGGAGGGTTAACAGGGGGCGGCTGGCCGAAAAATATGCGAGAAATCGACTCTCACCGCTTGGGACAACACCAAAAATGAGCAGCAGGCATGAGACCCACCCTTAGCCAAACAAGTTGTAATATTTCCGTTTGCGAAAAACCATACACTCGACGGTCGAGGGTTCTACGGAACTTGGCACCGCTTAAGGGTTAAATGCGCGGCACTGCCACCCCCTAAGCATGGCCGCCGTTTACATGGCGGCGGCAGGGGCTGGGGCCCCTCTCTCGTGTCTAGCAATGCTATAAGGGCAGCGGGGGAGGGAGACAGAGAGAAAGGAAGAGAGAGCGAGAACCATCCAAAAGATGTGTCGCCCGGTTCAATGAACTAGGGCGATAGCGACCAAAAGCTGACCAAGTGATGATCCTCAAAGAGACATTTTAGTGAGTAGGAAACTAACAGAATAGGTCTAAGTTTTTGACTTACAGAATAAGTTATTAGAAGATATTGTTAGCAAATCACATTTTCAGATCCACAAATAATTATATTTAGGGCTTTAAGAAAGAAGCTATACGTTTCCTTGAATGATATGTTAATAAATTTAAATGTTTTGATTTATTTGAGTGACTCGCATGGCCAATTCGCACCTTTTCCCTGTACGGCCGTAAGAGTAGGAGTCAAAAGGTCAGACAAACACACACTCGCATCATCTATCCCACCAACTCGCTGAAAAACAGCCACCCCGCCCCCGCCCAAGGCAAGACCAGTGGTCTCGCTGACTCAACTACTGCCATGGCAACGGCAGGACACCGCACCCTTTGAGAGCAACTCGCCACGTCCTGCTCGCGCGTTCTCAGTTACATTTGCTTACAGCGAAAAGTGGTTCGTCTTCAAATACTCACTTGTTTTGGTTTACAGCGAATGTATTTTTGTGGTAGTAGCTTGCGTCGTTTGGTTTCCAAACGAAGTTATTTAATTGATAGTGGATCTCTCTCCTTTGATATATATCCTTTATGGGCGGACTCCTTGGATGTCTTGCGCGCGCGCTCTCACGGCGCTATGGCTGTCTCTCACACTCGCCGGTGGTCCAGGACTTGGGTTCTCGCTGTTTGGCGTTGTTTTTCTTGTTGTTGTTGTTGTTGGTACTTGCAATCGTTTTTGTTAATAAAAAGACGCTGGCGTCGCTGTCGTCGCTGCCGTCTGATGGGTACAAAAACAAAATAAAAACAAAACAAAAAAGTAAGTCAATGTGTGTTGGCTAGTGGTTACTTGTAGTTGTTTTTGTTTCATGGGTTTGTTTGTTGGTGTGCTTCTTATCGCAATTATCGATTTATCGATCTCCCCCCTCCATCATTCATCATTTATCATACATCATTCATATTTCACTGGCATAAATAAAATATATATATAATTAACGTAGCAAACACACATTTCGCTTTTGTTCGTTATACAATTGTATTATATGCCAGTGGCTGCTATTTTTGCGTTATTTCAAATACCCAAATCCAAACGCTCATTATAAAAGTATCTGTATCTGTATCTATCAACTCTCTCGCTCTCCCACTCTCTTTCTCTGCTTCTGACTCGTCTCTATTGGCCTGCACTGATTTGTATTTGTTTTTTGCTGGTCAACGGGTGGCTACATTGACGGAGGGCGGTGGGAGGGCGGCAAGTGGAGACTCTCACACTCCTTTCCCTTCCAGATACATTGTATGGCTGCCTCAGCTGCTACATACATACATACACACATAGCGGAGGAAACACGCACAGAAATCTACGTGCTCTCGGCTCTCCGAAACACACACACACACACGAGCACTTAGTATCTATAAGGCATTTGTTGTTGTTATTTTCGTTATTGTTGGAACTAAACACGCGCAAATGTTTTTTTCTTTCATTTAGCTGTTGGCTTTGGTTCTTGCTATAATTTTCAAAAAAATGGTTTTCAATCTACATGCGGATAGTGCGTGTGTGTGTTTATGCGTCGGGGGTCTCTTGAAACTGACCTAATTTGTATTTCCGCGCTTTATTTCATTAAAATTTCAGTTACTACTTTGTACAACATACCACTCATGCATGTGTGTGTGTGTGCTCTGGTCGCGGTGGTGTGCGTTTGCTTTTTATGGCAACCGGCGTTTTGTTTACTGCAAATATCTGCCACCCCCTTGCTCTCTTACCCCCACCCACACATACCGCTCTCCCGTTGTCGCCTGGCTTTATGTATCTATGTACTTCTCGTTTTTTTTTATTGCTGGCTGCGTACAATGCTCCTTCCACATAAAATCGATATGTTAGCTGCGCCCTTTTTGCCACTTGCGCTCTTGCCTAGCTCAGCTCCCTCTCTCACCATCGCGCACACACACACACACAACACACAGATACACAGAGGCGGCGGCGTCGCATTAGCAGTAGATTTTTAACACTACTACTATTTCTGCTGTCCAGCCGCCCTGCCCTGCCCCTCTCTCTATACTACAGGCAACCGTCGTTCCACTTTCTTGGAGTTATGCTGGACTTTTTCGGCACACTCTCCCCTTCACTCTCCACGTTGTTTAGCGCTGAATTGCATATTGTTTTTTCCTATAATTATTTGTATTTTTGAGTACAAAACTTCCACCGAACACACACACACGCACGCACACCCACAAGCAAGTATAGCGAGCAGACAAAAAAAAGTAAAGAAAAAAAACAGGAAAAAAATGCATTGATAGAGGCACTCGTATGTATGTATATACAAGATGCATATATGTATGTATCTACATATGTTATTGTGTATAATTGCACAATTATGCAGCGCAGAATTGTAAAATTTCATAGCGTTTGTTGTTGTTATTATTTGATGATTGTTGTTGGTTGCACAAGTCGGAGCCGGAGAGCATCCGTTAGATATTTTTACATTTTCTGTTTCGTTTGAAATTCTCTCGTTGTTTATTGTTGTTGCAGACAATGAATTCTTTCTTTATTGTAATTAATATTGTTTTTCACTACCAAAAAAAAAAAAAATCGCACAGAGCACGAGATTCGAAAAAAAAGGGCGGCAGCGTATAGCACAAATGTTATTAAAAGTGCACAACATAACCGTGGAGCGATGTCGAATGTGTAAATAAAAACCAATTCAGCTTTTTCCACGTCAAACTGGCTCTTCTCAAAGTCAAATGGCGGGAAGAAGCTGTGCAAAACTCACGCCACGAAAAGAATCGGATCGAAGGATCTGCAGTGTACCGGCCGGACTTCAAATTTTGAAAAAATAAAATTTCTTTTCGAATGGCTTGCCTGCACTTGTATTTATAGGCTTCTCCATAACGCGAGCTGAGCAGAGGGCTGACGAGTGACTGCGCTCTCTCTCTCTCTCTCTTAAACGCGAAGAGAGGGTGGGTAGGCGAGCGATGAAGAGCAATTCCCTTGCTTGCCTCTGCCACATAGTGTTGCCAGTGTAGCTCTCGTCAAATCTAGCTTTTTTTTAATGTTCACTGCCAACAGTTTTTATTTTATTTTATTATAAGCATAGATAATAAAGTTTTTATAATTTTCTTGTCTTCTTTTTAGGACGAAATTGTATATATTAGTATTATTAGTTAGTAAAATGTGAAATGGTTTGGTTTTTGTTCATCATGTATGCCGATGAAATGGCATCTCTGGTTTGTTGCACGTTTAGTTTGCCCTTTTAACAGCGAGAGAAGAGAGCGCTGCGACGCAGCAGCAGAGAAATTAAGGAAATGCAACTCAATTTTGATGACGGCGGCAGAGGCTGAGGGAGAGCATACATCCCCCTGATTTCCAAAAGAATTTCCCTTCCCTTTCGAAAAAAATCCTTTTTGAAGAACCAAAATAGTTAAGTTGGGCGAAAGAAAATGTTGATGGCCCACTACAACCCCCCCTTCCACCCTTGGCTCTCCTCTCGTTCTCTTTTGTTGTATTTCAGGCCAAACTATACTTGCCGCATATGAAATTAACTGATCTACAAAATAATTGGACATTTAACCATTGGGAGAGTCCTTCTTTAGTACAAGAGTTTAAAATAATAAATACTCCAAGTGCAATTGCCAGAAAAACAGAGCGAGTAGCTGGGAAGCAGCGAGGGGGGGGAGTGGCAACTGTCAAAAAGGATAATTAAAACTTAATCTAATCTTTAGCTCTAAGCTTTACTTATTTGCTTGCAACCCTATTATTGTCCTGGCGCCTCCTTATTCTGCTTATTGCCCATTTTCCTATGGAAGGAGATTCTATCGATCGCAAATAAAAAAGCTCAGGTTTCTAGCCATTTTAACGATCTCGTTTGATGGCTTGAGCTTTCCAGGTTTGCCAGTCGAGGTGGTCGTCAACCGTTTTATGTTGCACACTACCATTATCCTTGCCAAATAGCCGCCATAGCCTGCTAAGGGCTGTTTTGGCTTGCCGTTTTCGCGTCTTGTTTTTATTTATTTATTTAAAATTTTGTTTTTGCAGTAAAGCCAAGCCAAGCCACCACCACCATCGTTGGGGTGGCTTCGTCCTGGGTTTCCGTGTAGCATGCTTTGCCTCCGAGTACTACACTACAGCCAACACCCCCTACCGCAGCCGAAAGGAGAAAGGAATCCAAAAACCAGGACCCATTTTTCCAAGAGGCGAGTCCTGTCTGGTTTCCCTTCGCCTGCGTTGCGTGCGTGTGCCTAATTGCGCTTGTATTTGGCGCTCGACACGCAGGATGTAGCTATAGGTACATATACATATACATATGTACATGTATCCTCAGCCACCCCCTGGTTACTTCCTGTTCCTGTGCCCGTGCCATGTGCTGATTTCTGCCCTGTTCCAATTTTACGTGGTCGCCGCGGCGGTGGAATTGCGAGAATTGTAACGCCACTTTTCGCAGGAATGGGGGTGGTTTTCGTCCTGTTTTTTTTCATACGATGAGGGGTGGTGACACCACCATTCACCATTGGCAGCGCCCAGCACCAGCGAAGCTTGTCCGCGCCGGAAATTCGGTTTCGGACTTCGATTTGCACTCAGACAGATCGGCGTCGCTGGTGTTTGGACACAGCCCTCACAGAAGTTTGCATATGAATGATAATCCCAGCCCAAAGAGAGATCCAACAGTGGCGGTCTATGGTCATCAATACCCCAAGAAGCTGTGTGCCAAGGAAGGATGTGTGAGGATTCGATAGGTTGCCCATGAGATCTCTAAGAGAACATTGTAATGGCCATGGGTTGTTGTAGATGTATTTCTAGATGTGTTATATTTTTGTTTTCTAAAAGTTGTTCGTTTGTTCCTGTGGCAACTATATATTAAAATTTAATAACCCCCAAAATAGCCAGCACAAAAAAGATCGTCATATTCTGTTAGATATATCCGAAAAATATAATCGGTAAAACAGGCAAAGAGAAAAGGAATATCGAAATTTAAATATAGATTAAAGTTTACGATGTTTTCCATATTCCTTTCTATATCCAAAAATAACTGAGTATTAATTAAAAAGAGCTTCCAATTAGTTGATGTTTTCAGTGGATTTTTCACTGGACTTAAAAGATAATGCCTGAAAGGATAATGCCATGATGTTTTCCTCATAGATGGCACGGGCGGCTCCTTCTGCGTGTCCCAAAAAAGTAGACAACATTTTTTGTGGTCGGGAATCGGGGAAATCGAAATCAAAAGGGTTGCCTAATCCGTTTTAGCCGTGGAATAAGACAAAACAACGCTACAACATCAGGGCGGTGCAACAAAGCGAGTTTTGGGAAACAAAAAACAACGTAGGACCAACACGGGATTACAACAAAGCTGGGAGGGCAGGGGATGGTCGCCTGCCTCTGCTCTTTTTCCCCGAGGCTTTGGTAGCGGCGGAGGGCAAGGGAAGCCGGAGCGAGTCAGAGTTCGCTGTGCCCACCCTTAAGTTACGTAAACATTATAAGGCAAAAGGACTCGTCTCGTCCTAGTTTTCCCTGCGTCTGCAGCACAGCTTACAGAGTTTACAGGATGTTGATGAGGGGCCAGCAAGGACTATGAGACACACACCTCAATTTCTGGTGATATTCCCTTAAAATACACCTACATACGTCTCCCAGCGATCCTGCTCCTTCCTCTCCTCTGCTGCCGGTCCTTGCATTTGCATAATGATCTTTAGGGGCTTTTAACTTGGCACGTCTCATTGCACCGCTGCCACCCTTCCCGATCTCTCGCCGGAGTTCGGATCCGGATCCGGACTCCGCAGCTGAACGCGACCAGTCACCAGTCACCGACAGATGCAGTTCTGCATCCTGAAACGAAATAATAATAATCATAAAAATTACCATAAGACACCGGGGCCTGGGTTTCGGGTATTAGGTTCTAGGCAAGGCAGGAATACAGGGGTGATCTCGCAGGACATTCGGCACTGAATTGTGGCATGTGTTTCCCCTCCCCTCTCCGCAGCAACGGCAGCGTCCTTTTGGCTGCTCCTGCTTCTGGCATTGTTCAACCTCCCCGCTGCTTGTGTGTTTTTGTTGCCGTTTTTCCTTTTCAGAAATTTTCATTGCATTGTCGCAGTGCAAGCTGCTTTCCCCCCCAAACAACCGATTTTCCGAATCGGACTCGGTTGCAGTTGCAAGGACTCGCCACCTGGCATACTAATCAGGATCACGAATTGCGAATGGCAATAACAAAAGAAGGGAGCATTTCGTGAGGCATTTGGTGTTATCAAAAAAAGGAAAATTGAGAGGGAAAATACAGAACAATCCTTTTGGGTTATGGATAGAATTCAGCTTAAATTAATTCTTCGAGTGTAGAATATTGATCGATATTTAAACTATTTAAGAGGGCGGAAAGATCAGCCGAGAATAGGTTATAGCCTCGAGATTAGTCCTATAAATAAGGACCTTATTTTTTAGAGCTTTCCCATAGAGAGAGAAAAGTTTCTCGAGAATCTGAAACTGAAGTTCAACGAAACTTGAGTTTCACTGCGGCACACTCTTTTCTCTTTCTCCCTTTTCAAGGATACAAAGGGGACAGATCCCTAAACTATCCTTACACACGCACCACGTTCAGTATGTAAGACACCCCGCACTTTAGGCGCTTCCTGCTCCTTCAAGGGGAACCCACGACTATTTGTTTACACGTCAGCTGTCCATATTAATACCTGCATATCCTTTATGGGATATATGTAGCCCCATGGCCAACTCCGGCTCTATTGCCACGCACTGTTCCATGTTCCATCCCATTGATCTTGCTCCGTGCTCTGCTTGTCAATTTCAGTTTGCCCAAGGATCAGTTGGTTTACATCGGCCTGAGGGACATTGACCCCTACGAGGCGTTCATACTGAACAAAGTCGGGATCCGCTACTATGCGATGGATGTGAGTACACTGAGAGAACTAATGCATTATTGTGCGATTTTATTTTCTATATTATTCAATTAAATATATTATTATTTTATAAATTATTAATATATTATAAATTATATTATCAATTCAAGTGCTCATGTCTTAGCACATTATCGAGTTGAACAGTTGTTATAACGAAATAATTAATATTTAATAGAGGTAAAAAACCAACATTTAATCGATTTAAAATCGAGGCAAATATATAGACATATTTCCGATTTCAAATCAATCCTTTTTTTTAAATTATAATGTTTTAAATACAGCGATTTCACAAAAAAGGATAATATAAAAAGAAGTCCCAATATTTTCCTTTTTATTTTAGTGATTGCTAAAAAACATAAAAGATATGTTTATATTCGTTGATATCTAATTAAAAAAATTTTCTTTAATACATATTTTAGACTGAATCTTGGGAATTAGCTCAGGTTCGGGATAATAGGTACCACAAGAAGTCTGTATATTTTTTCTCTCTGTGCAAAACCTAGAGAAAGGCCGTCTAGGTAGATAATGTACTATGTGTATGACGCCGATCTGAATCATTATACCGAAAATGCCGTGCACTCTCGGATCGGATCGGATCGGTTTTCTTTCAGGTTTTCAGTTCTGTTTGGTTGGCAGTTGTTGTAAACATTTTTTTTTAAATTCCGGTTTCTCCCCCTCGCGCAGGATCAGATGACGATCGTGCGTGAATTGTACACACACACACGCGCAAAGAGTCCTGCATCCTTCGTGTGCGTTGTAAGCTTGGGCATTCATAGGGGTTGCGAGGGACAGAGGACAGCCACCCCTTGCGCTGCCCTTCCATTCCATGCCACTGCCCCTGTTACAGGACTTCCCTCCCATTCGATATGTTACGATCCGAACGGATCCTGGCGGTGGTGGCGGCGGCTGCTCTCACAGGAAACTGAATAGGGAAAACTACGAATTACGTGCCCGGCCACATCCTGCCTGGTTGGCATCCTTGTCCGCATCCGCGTCCGCTCGTTGCCTTGCCATTATTTATGGCTCGTGCAAAATCGACAATGTCCGTTGAAAAATGGTCCTAATCCTCTCCTGCCCCCCCCCCCCCGGCCTCCGAGTCAATGCTGCAAATTTATGATCGCTCATTAGTTCGATGGGAAATTGGAAAAACTAGGCGCTTGGGTGAAGGGAAAATTGCAATTGTACAGTTGTGATGGCACACAATCGACGTTAACTGCCAAAGCCATCGATACGAGGCCAAGCAGGCATAGGAAGCCAAATCCGGCTTAATTAGCATGTTAATTTATGATTTTTATATTGATATTAATTTATATTAAATGTTAAATTTATTAAAATTTATAAATATAAACTAAAAATACATTTTAAGAAATTTAATATTGAAAATCCTCCTTACTCCTACGATTATCCTCGCTAACCCTTTTATATTTTTCCCAAACGCAGACTATCGACCGCGTGGGCGTGCCAAAGATCATTGAGATGACATTGGACGCCCTAGATCCGCAGAACAAGATCCATGTGAGCTTCGACATCGATGCCCTGGACAGCAATGTGGCCCCCAGCACTGGGACAGCTGTGCGCGGGGGTCTCACATTGCGCGAGGGCATCAGCATCGTTGAGGCGCTGCGGGACACCGAACGAGTGCAGGGCGTGGATTTGGTGGAGATTAACCCGAAGCTGGGCAGCGATCGGGATGTCCGCACCACCGTAGAGTCCGGCCTAGAGATCCTGAAAAGCATGTTCGGCTATCGGCGATCCGGCAAGTGGAGCAACATCGACACCGGCATTCTGGGTAGCGACTAAGGCTAATATGTACAGCTCCAACCTATTTTGTGTGCCATTTTTTTTTATTTTATATATTTTAATGAGGGAATAAAAAAAACTTAGTCTAATCTTTTGAGCTCCTTGAGATTCGGGCTAGTGGCCAGCTTTGAGCTTGGGCTGTGCCGCCGGCAGGTACGCCGAGATGTCCACATTGGCCATGAGGTTGGCCGTCTGCAGCAGATCGTTGACAGGCGGCAATGGCGCTACCACTGCTTGGGAGGCAGCAGAAGGCATGGCTGCTTGCGGCGCTGGCGGTGATTTAACCAATCTGTGATACAGCTGCGGACAGAAGACGCCAATCAGTCGTCGCTGGATGCCCAATAATAGCGCATTGATGGCACCCGAGATGACAATGATACCGGAGATGATCGAGCAAAGGCGGATGGCGAAGGTCAGCAGGTGATCACGATCGTTGCCCACCACAATTTTGAGGGCCGACCAGTCGTATTTGAAGTAGATGCCAGGCGAGCCATACGAGTTCCGTTCCGAGTCTGTGGGTGGGATAAGATTGATGGAGTGATTTGGGCTCATCCAAAAGGCCAAAAGCAAGCATCTCACCTAGTTTCCGCACATTCTCCGTGACGGCGTACTGAAACGTATTGATGGTACTGAACGTCTGGTGGATTTCCGTGGGCACCACCTTGAGGAAGTACTGCACGGTAGTGGCCTCTTCATGGATCAACGTCTCATCGCCCTCCAGCGGCTGAACAATACGCCGCGAGTATTGCCCGAAACTGAGCCGGTTGATGCGATGCGTGAAGTTGGCCGGCATGCGGCGCAGCTCGATCATCCAATGGTCCTCGAATAAACCCACCACTGGCTGGGCGCCGCCCACCAGATGCAACACACCTGCCACCTTGTTGATACCCAGAGTGCCGTGTAAGCGACACGCATCGAATTTGCTCTCGGGCTCGCCAGGATTCTTATGGAAGTCCAGGGCGACGGGCAGCAGGGACCCGGGCGGCGGTGCAACAGTCGGGAAATGCGACGATCCCACCGGACTCTCGTGCATCGGATGCGAGTCCCGCATGATGTCCTTAAACAGAACATCCGCCACTGAGTGAAACTCCTCGCGCAGGTAGTGATTCTGGATTTGAATGGCCTGAAACTGGACACGATCGTGGTCGGACATCTGCCACCAGACGCCCTCGCGTTGCAGCGTCCCGTACGCGAAGACGTCCTGCTGCGTCTCGTCCATTAAATCGATGCCAGAGAGGGAGGCGCAGGGCATGGCCACAGTGATGTCCACATGCATTTGTACCTGCTCGTCCAGGGCGATGTCCGGCTCGAACTGGTAGACGATGTCCGTTTCGTGCCAGTAGTAGTGCAGCTCGGTGTACACCAAGTAGACGATCAGCAGGCGGCTGAGCAAGGAAACTGGTGGGTAGAGGATAAACATAAGCCGTGGCTCCCTTTACTCCATGCTCCCTCCAGCGCTTACGTGTCCCGCCAATCTCCGTGGTCTCCGTGTACTTTTCCGGCACCTTCTTGAACGCGTCCAGGTTCTTGGCGAACTCCAGCAGGTTGCTCTTGTCGCCCCGATACCGCAGCGTGGCCGTCATCTTTGCCAAATCGGTCCAAGTTGTGCACTCAAAAGGGTTCCAAATCGTTGACACGTCGAGAACCCTCCGTCCAGCTGTTCGCCGCCTCTTCTGACGATGCTTATTCTCAGTTCATTGCCAGCATACGATTTACGACAGTTTTGGGACATCCAATTAGTTAATATAGTTCACAATTGGAAAAGTTTAGTCCGCCCTCCGGCTTTTCCTCCAAAAATAGTGAAAAATCCCAGAAAAGTCACAAAATATCCGCTTTCGCGGACTCTAAAACGCTGGACGTGAGATTCAAAAGTCTGGCATCGCTGGTTGCTTTGTAATTTTTTATGTTGGTATTTGTTGCGGTCTTTCTCACTTCAGTAAGACCGTTTTTCCCTTTTGCACAACGTCCCAAAGCTGTCCAAATATTATTAATAATATTAAATAAAATATTTAATGTTTGTAGAAAATCCTTAATCATTTCGTAAACAAACACTATTTTTCCCACCAAATAACTCTCGGACTAATTAGTAAACACAATGAAAAGAACAGAAAAGACGTTGAGTAATTTTGAAAAGGGGAAAAATGCAATTTGTTTTTATTATTTCATTTTTATGTTTTCATTATCAATAAAATGTTAAATTTTGGTTTTTGTTCTCTTTTAGTTTAGTTGTACACTTAAACGCTTGAATGCTTATGTTGTTTTCCCAGTTCCTATTCGCTTTTAATTTAAATTTGTTAAATTTGTTACTTCACTTCATTTTTCTATTTATTAAATCTGTAAGAAAACATTGATAATGATCTTTATTTTGCCTTTCTTTTTTTAAGGAATGTTTCTAGCATATAGTATATTATTTATTTATTAGGTATATTTACGTTGGTGTTTGCTGTCTTCCCGAAATGCAATAAAAACATACAAAAAAAAAATAAAAATTATTATAATAATAAAAGAAACGACAAGAATATAGTATAGTTTATGGTTTATAGTATTCATTAATTAATCAATATATGGAATACACACAAATCTAAGTTACAGAGTAAATGGCCAAAGGAGGGAAAAGGAAATCAAAAATTCATGTGGGGACTAACAACTAAACATAATAAATACAATCATTACACATATTGAGAGAGAGATATATATAAACAAAATATACGTGGAATACATTACATTAAATAATAATAATAATAATAATGTTAAAGTAATTATAATAATTGTGTAAATTGTAAATATCACAAGCAGACGTCACTTGCATCGTTGATAAATGTATTATGTATGTATATATGCCCATATGCCATTTGTTATTCTTCCTTTTATAAATTTGCAGTGTTTTGAATTCATTTTTGTTTGCTCTTTGTGTTTTTTTAAAGTTTTTAATGCCTTTTACGTCGTGTGTGAAGAAGCTCTGCCGCCGTCTCTTTCCAATTTTGTATTTGAGTTTGGTTTTTGAGTGTTTTCCCTTCGTTTTCGTTTAATAACTATTAACGTTATGCTTAATTTAACTAACAATTTCGAATGAGTACAATAGTTTCAACATGTTCATCGTTAAATTGATTTTATGCTTCCACACATTCCCCTGCCCCCCATCCCCATGTCCACATATATCCACACATCGTCTTGTCTCTCTGCTTTCTTCTATTTGAGTCGCCTTTGAGTTCGTTCTGTGCACGATTTGTTGCTAAACATTTATGCGTATGTATTGTATATATAATATATATACATTATATATCGTATAATGTATGCATGTTTAAAATTGACTTTTTACATTCGTCTTGCCTTTCTAAAAGAACAAAACAGAGACTATGGTGTTGTGGGTTAAATGGGAGTACGCGGTGAGAATTAAATATACGCTGAGGTTGGCTTAAACATATATGTGTGTATATATATATATATATATATATATTCATCTGTATATATTTCATTATATGTACTGTATGTGTGTAATGAGAATCCTCGGTTCATGCTCAGCTTGATCTAAATTGGTGCCTGCTTTTGGTTGGTTTATGTGCTAAGAAAGTGCCGAAAAACATTTGTAACATTTCATATTCTTTGCTGCTAACCCTTGCCTTGCCTTGCGATTGCCATTGCCAGTCGTCCCTGCACAAATCCAGATATACTTTACAATATATATATGTGTGTAGGAGGGACAGATGGTCAGCACGGCCAAGCTATAATCCGCAATTTAACGAACAATGTGCAATATCTCGGCCCGCCTGCATGGCTTTATAATATTCTGTGCTTCCTGCCGACGCTTCCTCGGCTCCTTCCCTTTCCCACTCTCCGTTTCCTGGTCTTTGCGCCTTCCCTAGTCGCCGCTATCCTCCCACTTGCGCTCCTCCATGATGCGATCAAAGCAGTCCGCAAGGAATGCATGCTATATGGATTATTGGTTAATATTAATTAACAGGGATTAGATTATAACAAAAATATCATCCATCAACTCACATATGGCGTATATACTTTGACCCAACGTGCCGGCTTGTCTGGACGATTGTACTGAAAGCAAAATGACATGGACTCCTCGTCGCTCTCGGAGCGAGTGATGCTGTCCCAGGTTAGCTCAACCATTTGCGCCTCTAGCGAGCCATCCTCGCGGCAGGCGTGCAGGCGAAAGCTCTTCATGCCTAGTCGGAAAGGGGAATCGGAAGGGGGAGTTCCCCCCTTAAGTCAGTATTGAATTAACAACTAGGAAGCTCCGTTTCACACTCACCCACGGCAGGCACCACATGTCCTTCCTTGCGACTATCACAGGAGCAATGGGGAAAGACCACATCCCCGTAGCCGGGCAGTGTGCGGGCCAAGGCCAAGTAGTCGGCCGCCTTTTTGGCGTCCTGTAGCGCCTTCAGCTCGTAGAGGCGGCCATCCGCACGGATATTGCCACGATTCACCTCATCCACCGCCTGATAGAAGATAAAGCGACCCGCCTGCTCGCCGTCCGGCAGCGTTAGTTCCTTGGGCACCGAGAATAGCCAGCGGCGCACACACAGGCAGGTGGAGGAGGCGGTGCTATAATTCTGCACGTACAGCTGGTGTGGTATCTCGTGTGGCTGCAGTTTCCGCTCAAAATTGTACTCGACGATCTCGAACAGGTAAAAATATTGCTGCGTGTAGGCGGTGAGGTTGGCGCGCTGCACCAGGATCTCCCACACCACCTGGGCATTGGAGGACTTCTTCACCGACACCGTGCTCACCTCATGGTCGGGCAGCATCACTTTGATGTCCACCGGCGCGGCGGATATGTCGTCTTCGGTGTCAGTAAGAAAGTCCTGTACGGCATCGCTTTCGGCAATCACCCGAACAGCGCAGACCTTCTCCAGATACTGCTCGAGGCCGCGACGCCGCGTATCCAGCTGCTGTTCGCTGAGCTGGAAGGGCCACTTTCCGGGCAGTTTTGGAAAGTTAAAACCGGAGAATTCCTTCCGAAGCTGCGAATGCAGGTTGGCGAACTCCCGGTACCGACGCGAGCACAGCTGCCGACCGGCCATGTGTATGTTGAAGACAATATACCGCTCGCCATTCCGATTAATGATTCCGTAGTCGGGTATGCTTCATGGGAGATGAGACAAATGGTTTGTGGAGGTTAGTGAGAAGGCCTTCCTATTGGCAGAATGATGATGATGATGATGGCTTACCTGATGGGCAGAGATCGCTTGTCCGAGTAGTCAATGTAGGAGTAACCGCTTTGATCCTCCTGTGGCTCCAAACGATCAGCCTCCTGGATGGGAGCAAAGGGAGATATATAAGTTGTTTGTTAAATGTGTAAAAAAGGAAAAACCACGCACCTGTTGTGTCACCGATATCACCGTGAGCGTAAGGCAATCGCCACCGGATTTAATTAGATCCACGACCTGTTTATGTGTGGCTCCCTCCACACTGACGCCATTTCTGCAATTAAACAAGAGGGAATATTATTTAAATTATTAATTTAATGATGGAAAAGGATCGTCACCGCCGGCAGCGTCTCTCTAAAGCGCTCAACTGCGCCAACTGGACAGTGTGAAAAGGCAGCATTCCTGGGACTTGAATCCAAAATCAAGGTTTAGACCCTGCTAGCGCCTCAGACAAATTGAAGGCGTTCCCATCGACTGCATATCAATTTAAGCAAAAAAATAATAACACGGGGAGGGAGCCCGAGAAGCGATAGTGGGATGCATTGACATCGAACATGGCGCTGATAAGGCGGCGGCGACGATTCGGGTCAAGTTGGAGCAGCCAAACAGCAAACAATGCATCTCAAGTGCCCAGCGGAGTACCGTATCTCGATGGGATCGAGAGCTAAAGCATAGCGTGAAGGCAAAGATAAGGAGCTAAACCAGCAATATTTCTATGTTTCATGAAATTAAGGCCAAGCCTGCCTCCCAGACATCATCGCATTCACAGCCCCGTCTAAATCTCTTCTCAGTTCCTGTCGCCGCTTCATCTACTTCTCCGGAGGTATCCCAGCGATTGCTGCTGCGAATTCTTTCCGGTTTGCAATTTGAGTAAATAAATAAATAAATCGCAGCAGATATCGCACCACCCCCCGTCTCCCTCTCCCGTGTGACGCACTCTGGAGCCCAGCGTGACTCACATAGCGACATGGCAAAAATCCAACGACAAGACATACCAGCATAATGGAGGACGGAGGAATGGAGGAATGGAGGAATGGTGACTGGAGGAGACGGCTGCCGATGGCCACGAAACGGAAACCTGTTTGCAATACCTGGCAGCCACTTGATACAAATAGTAAAAACATTGCAAAAATATCAGAAAAGAAAAGAAAACTAAATCGGTGGAAAAACATATATAAAGCCATCTGAAAAGCATTTATTTATAAATAAATGAGTATAAAGAATGTGAATGGCAATTTCCCTTTTTTCTCCTGTATTTTTTCAGCAACTTTGCCTAACTTTTCTTTGCAATTTAAGTTCGATAAAAAGAATTTACAAACTATTTGCAGTCTGCTGGTGCGACATGTGAAGCCTCAAATGATTATTAATAATTCCATTTTCCTTCTTGAATGGCATCAAACTCAAAATGCAGATTTGTTAACCTAATTTTAGCATTCAAAATGCTTTCCGTTGTTAAAATAATGATTTTTGGCTTTGAATAAATACTTTCCCAAATGAATTTATTTTCTTTTTCACAAATAAATAAAATTGCAATTTCAAATACTAATTAGATTTCTATATATTTAATGCTAATTCAAATCCAATTGGACACCAGAGGGTGGGGTGCTGAACGCCAAATATTTACTTGGAAAATTCCTAAAAAGGATCTAAAAATATGCCCGGCGAGCGGTGTTTTTTGCTATTTGGGTTACGGGTTACATACACATATCCTACGGGTCGGTCATGTTTATATTTCATTTATCTTGGACATGTCCGAGTGAGTGCTACAGAAATGTAATTCCATTAACATGGAAATGGAAACCGAAATTGAATTCGAAAATTAATTAATTGCCGACAGGGACTTGACATGAGTATTTAACAAGTGTCCTTCCTTAGCTTCATTTTCTGTCTGTCGTTTCTGTACCTGTCCCTGTCCCTGTATCTGCTGTCCCACCTTCGGTGTTAATGTATTTCTGGCTCAGTCCAAGCGAAACCAAAAAGTGAAACCTCAAAACATGGAAACCAGAAACCTAAAACCGCCACCAAGCGAACGAATGAACTCAGGTCTCTGCTCATGTCTAGGAAATGCGGAAATGTGGGCCAGCCAGCCAGCCAGCCACCCAGCGAGGCAGCCGAGCAAAGCAACCGAAGCAACAACATCCCAGTCCAGTCCAGGCCAGGCCAGGCCAGCCCAGTCCATCCAGTGACGTAAACCTATTGATTATTGTTGGGGCATATGCCACAAACACACGACCAGCAACAGCATTGACACAGAACCAAACCACAAACACAAATTCGTGGCAACATTAAAAACAAAAGCAAAAAACAAAGCATTTAAAGGGAGGGCTTTTCCAGGAAAACTATCGGTCTTACCCAGCATTTTATAACCGTTGAAATAAAATTATAAATAAATATTTTACAATTTATCATTGAAGTTGACAAACAGGTTTATTTAAAAATAATATACACTTGGGTTATTGCAAAAATGCATTTATATTCCGAATTTAAATTAAACTCCTGATTAATTATTAATAAAATATTAAGAAAATAATTTTATTTATTATTTTAAATAGTCAAAAAGTGCAATTAATTTAAATTTCAAGTTTTGTAATCAAAATTAAAATAGAAAGGCTTTCCTAATTTAATTTACTAAATTATCTTCATATATCCTAGGATAAAATAAGGCTTTATAAAAATTTATCAATTTCGAATATATTTTTGCCAGCTGCTTTATAAAATTAAAGTTTAATAATGTTCAAATATTTTTTAAATATTTTTTAAATACTGCATCCCACCAGGGCAGACCTGAAATAGTTTATAATCCTCATTGAACGATAACCTAAGCATTGGGGGAACCACTCACATTTTGGGGGGGCTGGAGCACGGGATTAGGATGATGAGAAGGTTATTGCAGAGAGGATGCAGATGGATTTACTAAAGACTTTATCTGAGATCCGGAAATAAGGCAACATCGCAAAAAATCTCTTGGGATTTTTCGGCCAATGAACTTTGTGACTGAAACTATTTCAAAGTTGGTAAAATCAAAGTTTATTCGCAAAGTGAATGCACTATTTGATGCACCCAAAAGTTCCTCTTTCTCGACCAGACAACTAAGTCACTTGCTTAATACGTAATTCATGACCCATTTTATCGTTGAAATAAATTAAATTATTTATTGAATTTAATTGGCTTAATGCGGTGTGAAAGTTTCATGCTTAAAAAGGGAAATTGACAAGGAAAATGGGTTAATTTTGAAGAGGGAGATGATTAAATTAAATAATATTTGCTCGCCTTGTTCAGATGATTGAAAATACAAAAGTTTGTAAAGGAAAATTTGTATGGAAAATGATTTAAAACAAGAAACAAATGCTAATCAAAAAACCTCTCTAAATTGTTATTGTACAAATACCTTTAACTTCTTTCTAATCAACAACAAATTCAATTCTTAGATTACATTTTGTATATAAAAAAAAACCCTTGCAATTTCCAGTTGCTGGCACTCTTCAAGTGCAATCCTCGCCTAATCGACAACTTATCCGGAGGAGCAATCTCAGTGCCGACTTGGAACCACTTGAGATTCGAGGTTAATCTAATCTGAAAGGTGGCCAACCGCCAGTTCGTTCTACAGCGGCTGCAGTCCGTAACTGAAACGATGGCCACCAAGTTGTTACTGCCGTTCCTCCTCCTGGTTATAGTCCTCGCACCAGGATCGAGTACGGCCCTGGAGTGCTATGCCTGCGACTCCGCAGAGGATGCAGAGTGCGCCACGCGTCCTGGCCAGCAACTGGAAGTGGAGGAGTGCTCGGCGCCTGGGGATGAATGCGTCACCTCGATATCAGCGGGCCTAACGCGTCGCGGCTGTTTGGGGCGCTTGTATCCGAACGGCTACTGTGCCGCACCCTGCGACAGGTGCAACACGAGCCTTTGCAACCGCCATGTCTATCCCGCGGATCGCCTGAGGTGCTACCAATGCAGCGGATCGGAATGCATCGATGTGACTAGCAGGCCGCAATTTCTGCTGCCCTGCCCGGTCTACCGGGAGGACGACAGATGCTACACCAACGTGGTCCATCTTTCCAACACGCTGCGCGGCTGCGAGCACACGAATCTACCGGAAACCTGTCCGCACGTTTGCCTCAAATGCAACTACAATGGCTGCAATGCGGAGAAGACCGTCACGGAGACGCGGTGCCTTCAGTGCACCCACAATCGACTGGCCCCCAACCCGGACTGCCTAAGGGATCAGGATCCGCCGGCTGCAGAGCCAAAGTGCTCTCTGAGCAACGCCACGGTGACGCACTGCACCAACAAGGTGATGTACGGCCATCGGGAGAACTGCTACACGCATCGGAACACCCAGACAGAGGTGCTGCAGCGTGGCTGCTCCACAACCATGGGCTTCTTTCCCACCGGCGAACTGAGCGAGTGCCATGGGGAGTTTTGTAATGCCAACTGCCAGGACATAGCCTGTGCCGTGTGCAATTCCACGGCTGATCCTGGCTGTCGGGCGGGTCGCAATCTGCCCACAGCGAAATGTGCTGCGGGCACCACGTCCTGTTATTCCTGCGAGCAAGGTTAGCAGGAAATTGTGATTCTTTTTTTTTTTTTTTTTTTGCAGTTTGTAAATTGCAAATTGCGTTCCCCATTCCAAAACCTATAAAAAAAAATAAAGTCTACGGCAACTAGCATTGAGTTTTTAGTAAATATTCTCAGTAAATTGAATCCTTTAATGCCCAACTCCGATCTCTCTCCTTACAAACTCTCAACTTTGTGTGTGTGTCTGTGTCTGCAGATACCTTCCTGCGACGCGGCTGTGCGGATGAAAATTTCACACCTTCCCCCGTGGGCGAAAGCTGCCAGGTGTGCCGCGATGGTGACTCCTGCAACCGCTTCTCCGTGCGCACCTGCTTTCGCTGCACTGCCCAGGACCAGGATCAGGAGGATTGTGCGGCCATGGAGCTGCCCGCATTGATGGCCACCAGCAACTGTTCTGGGCCGACGGAGCTATGCGTTAGCACGGTGGTCAGTCGATTGGACGGCATCTATACGGTGCGCGGATGCGCCGGTGAGGTGCCGGAGTGCTCGGCCAACGATCCGTACTGTGTCCGTTGCAACGGAAGTCTGTGCAACGATGCCCCCACGTTATGGCGCCAAAAGCAGCTGGACAGGACTGACCTAAGCCTGCCCAATGACGGCTGGTGGTCGCTCGTCCATTACTGGTGGACCAGGAGGCTTCGATGGCGTTAGCATTGGATTCCATTGGATGAGCACAACAGCTGATAAGTGAGTCATCGACGGATGTTTAAGAAGAACGCCCCCGCAAAAACAACAAACAAAAGCAAAATTCGGATAACGAATGCGCGTATAAATAGCAACAATGCCAATAAAAATACAATTAAAATTTATCGTTTCGTGTTTACAGTGAAAAGGAAATGAGAAAAATAATAATAGTAATAGAAGAATACCAAATTTCGGCCATAAATATTGTGATTTGATTTGATAATATCCAATCAGATATTAGAATAACTCAAAATTGCAATTGGGACACATACATACAAAACCATAAGAAAAACCCACTTGAAACTATTAAATAATCCCAATTAGTGTTTAATTATGTATAAACATATAAACCTAAAAAAACATTGTTTTGAGGATATGAAAGTGAGCAGAAAATTGAAAAAATCATTTAGTTGAATTTAGTTTGGATTCCAGTTGGAAACTGGTTCGCTAAAAAGTCGGAAATCAAATGCAAATTATTTCTGCTTTTGCTTTCGTTTAATGTTTGTGTCTTTGCTTTTTTTTGCTTTTGTTTTTGGCTCTGCTTTTGTTAGCTCACGCGCAGCCGAATTATAACGTCTCCCGCTCGCTGCTGTTTTTGTTATTTTTACTATTTTTGCTGATAATGAAATGATGGGCCACTGCAAATAGCAAATAGCAACAATACAGCCGCAACAGCCCAGGCCGCATAATGGGCGAGGCATTGCCTCTCTCTCACACCTTCGTGGCCATCCCCCCCCCCCCCCCCCCACTCGCCTTGGTCCGCTGTTTGCCATGGAAATATGTGCGAAAAGTTGGAAAATTTACGATTTTTGCCCGTACCGAGAGAGAGAGAAGGTGACGATGATAATTAAGTTGCTGCCGAGGAAAATACTTTAGTAAAATTTATTAATTGAATCGGCAAGCGGGGGAGCGCTAGAAGAGCACTACAACCGCACCCAAGGGGACACAAAAGAGAACTTGAGCTATGTACATTATCGGGGAATAGAGTAAACGCTTAAAAATACAATATGATTGATGGAAGGCAGAAGGGATCGAGCTCCACTGATAAATGTGAAAGAGCAAATGAGCGAGAGCCACCTAGCGGCGGAGAGATGCACAGAGAATAGTGAACAATTTAGGGTGTGCTTAATATTAATAAACAATTTGGGGTGTGCCCAATATTAATAAATAACAAATTAAACGCATGACTAACTACTATTTTCGTAATATTGAGTTTTCTTTTTATTTCCAAATAATACCAAAAGATCACTCAATCTTAATTGGATAACTAGATATTCTTTTCATAGAGTAGCAACCTCTTAAATGGGTCAAACGGGACAACCCACCACCCTTAGCCACCCCCAAAGAGCACACACACCCACGCATGGGCAGCTCAGGGCATATTTCCCACCAGAGCTCCCCCTCAACTCCATTTTCTAGACATGCAAGCGCTTGTTATGGGGCAAACTCTACCTACTTAATCCGCCTTGCAGCCCACCCCACCCGCCATATAGCCCTAAGCCTGCTCCTTAGTTTTTCTTTTCGGGAATTGGAAAATATATAAGATTTTATTTACATAAAAAATAAATATTTATATATAAATAATTACGGGGATATGTTTTTTATAATCAACAAGGATATATGTATGTGTGTATGTACTTACACCTCCAGTATGCGGTCACCCTTCTTGATGCCCGCCTTCTCCGCCGCCCCATTCTCAAGCACGGCACTCACGTGCTGCAGCGGTGCGTACAGCTCCCCGTTGATGGACCGCAGCTGCCCGCCTTCGGACACCTGGCCGCGCACATTGAAGCCGAAGCCCGTTTCCGTTTTGTAAATGGTGACAACGCGCGGCCCGTTGGCGGTGGTTACGCCCATAACGACGCCACCACCCCCACCGCCAGCGCCGCTGGAGACGCTGCTGCTGACCACCACTGTGGTGGTGGTGGCGGCGGCAGGCGGTGGTGGTGACTGTGGGAGACTGTTGGAGCCGTGATTCTCGCCAACAATGCTGCTCATTGCGCCGGTCGTTCTTGCTCCCTCGCACGCACTGCGCTACGATGGCTCCTCCGCTCCTCTGCTCCTCTTTTCGCCACTCCCCTCGACCGCTCAATCAGTCGCCTTCGCACACGCACACCACTTTATTCACTAACTCGGCGCAGTGGGCATCCGCCGTTGTTTTCCTTTTTACAATATCTTTCGTTGTGGTTGTTATTTGGGGCTCTTTTTGTTGTTTCTTTATTTTATATTTTGCGTAACTCTTCACCGCCGCCGATTATGTTTCTGCAACTTCTTTTACGGCACACACCGCCACAAACAAACGCGCCAACACACACACACACAATAGCAGTGGAACTCGCACATACGTATAGAGACAGGCACCGCACTTTTACTTTCAGCGCTTCGCAAACTCCGCCTAAGAGCCGCTCTGCCTCTTTTGCGCCGCACTTTTCAATCGGAACAAACAAAACAAAAAAAGAGCGATTTTCGTGTTTCACTCAGGTCTGGGCGTCTGCTCGTTGTTGTGTTTCGCTTTACACATTTTGTTAACTGTCCAGATTGCGTTTATTTATTTAATTTGGTCGTAATTTAGTCGGCAGTGTGACTGCCAAGTTTTCCGTTCTCAGTCGAAGCGGCAGCTGGCCACACTGCACTATCGCTTCATACTGCTGCTATACATATATCGAAATATCCATGCTTCTTGGATGTGGCAGCCCCTGGAATCAGCTGGAAGTTATCGATATATTTTCTGTAAATAACTTGATAACTACGCTTGCAGAGTGAAAAACATAAATAAAAGACAAACTCAGGGCAAACCAATGAAAATCAACCATAAATATGAGTTCGACGACGACGTGGCCTCCATCTGCGAGTCGACGGTGTGTGGTTGTCCCGTGGCTGAAAGTGTACGTGGTTGTTTCACACAGCTTGCTTTGTTTGTTTGTTTTTGCAGGCCGCCCTGACGGAGGGCTGTCGTCTGCCCGTGCGAATGCACAAAACGGACGACTGGCCGCTGGCGGAGATCGTGAGCATCAAGGAGCTCGACGGGCGGCGTCAGTTTTATGTACATTATGTAGACTGTAAGTATGCGGCGGCCCTTTGAAGGCTTAACAAGCACTCTCATATTCACACGATGGATTGCAGTCAACAAGCGGCTGGACGAGTGGGTCAACGAGGAGGATCTATACACGCGGAAGGTACAGTTTCCGCGGCGAGATGGCTCCCAGACGGGCACCAGCACGGGTGTGACTACGCCGCAGCGCCACCACTCGCTAGCGGGCAGCGTATCCCGTCCCACGTCGCCACAGCATCCCGCTTCTGGTGGTGGAGCTTCTGGAGCCCTTGTAGCCGGCTCAATTACTCCCGGCGGGCCACCAGTATCACATAGCGGTGGGATCAGTGGCGGCCCTGTAACCCCAACACCCAGTACCCCTGGCGGTGGTAGCGGCGAGCTGGTCAACGGCAACAACCTGGCGGCCGCCTTGCAGAAGCGCATCAATCGCAAACGAAAGGTACATGGTGGCTCCGCACACGGACACCATACACCCCAGGCACAGCCACAGCATCCGCATTCAGGAACCCCGCAAACCCCAACAGCCACACCTGTCGTCACGCACGTGACCGGTGACGGACTGATCAGCGCGGGCACTGAGGACGGCGATGGATCCCAGGACGGAAAGATACCGACACCCAGGCAGTCGGGCAGCATGGTGACGCACCAGGACGACGTGGTCACGCGCATGAAGAACGTTGAGATGATCGAGCTGGGCCGACACCGCATAAAGCCCTGGTACTTCTCGCCGTATCCCCAGGAGCTGTGCCAAATGCCGTGCATCTACATCTGCGAGTTTTGCTTGAAGTACCGGAAGAGCAGAAAGTGCCTAGAGCGGCACCTGTCCAAGTGCAATCTGCGGCATCCGCCGGGCAACGAGATTTACCGCAAGCACACCATCTCCTTCTTCGAAATCGACGGCCGGAAAAATAAGGTGTACGCTCAGAATCTCTGTCTGCTGGCCAAACTCTTCCTCGACCACAAAACCCTCTACTACGACACCGATCCGTTTCTGTTCTACGTGATGACCGAGTTCGATTCACGTGGCTTTCACATCGTGGGATACTTCTCCAAGGAGAAGGAGAGCACCGAAGATTATAACGTGGCCTGCATCCTCACCATGCCGCCATATCAGCGCAAGGGCTATGGCAAACTGCTCATCGAGTTCAGCTACGAGCTGTCCAAATTTGAGGGCAAAACGGGATCGCCGGAGAAGCCGCTGTCGGATCTGGGCCTGCTCTCATACCGATCCTACTGGGCGCAGACGATACTAGAAATATTTATCAGCCAGAACCCGAGCACGGATGGTGAAAAGCCAACGATAACGATCAAGTAAGGAGACCTTATCTTTGGATTCTAATTATACCTAATCTTTCGCTTATCCAGCGACATCTGTGAGTGCACCTCGATCAAGAAGGAGGACGTGATCTCGACGCTGCAGAACCTGAACCTGATTAATTACTACAAGGGCCAGTACATAGTGTGCATCAACCGCGACACCATCGAGCAGCACCGCCGGGCAATGGATAAGCGCAAAATCCGCATTGACTCCAAGTGCCTGCACTGGACGCCCAAGGACTGGTCCAAGCGCTCCAAATGGTAAAATTAAGACTGCTCGTAGCAGCCCAACCAACCCCAACTAATGCTCACCAACTCCCACTCTCTTTTGTAGAATGCTATCGCTATTAATACGCTTGAGCTAGTCCAGCATGGACCTGGAATCACATTCGCAGACTTGGTTTTTTATAATGGTTTAAATGCAAGGTATAATAAATGTGTTTAATAATACTAATAATGACTTCTGCTCGATCGCTAATCATCGCTTTTTCGTGCTGGGAGTAGTTCGGCCACCATTTGGTCCATCGCCTGCATTGTATACAGCTCCAGTCCGTTCTCGAGGCCATCCACCGAGGTGCGCAACTCCTGCAGCGCCCCCTGAATATCGGCAAACTCTCGCTTCTGCCGGCTGAGCTGGGAACGCAGCCGGTGGACAGTGTCCAGCTGCTGTTGACACTGTTCCACAACGCCCGCGTCCAGGCTGGCGGGACGCACATCGCTGGCTATCTTCGTTCGCAGGTTGTTTAGCATTTTTAGCGTCTGTTTCAGTTTGCCTTCGTCCACACTGCTGGACCTAGTGTCCACAGCCACGCGCATGCCAATGCAATTGATGAGGCGCGTCAAGCGTGCATACTCCCGCTGGTATTCGTACTTGAGTTCCTGCCACTCACGCGCCTTGTCCTGCACCTGGCGCTGCACATTCTTGGCATCCTCCTGGAAGCGGCACATCGCCTCCAAGTTTAGTAGGCGCTCAATGTCCTCCATGCCGCTACCTGCGGCCGTGGTGGTGGTCGTCGTTCGCGGCGTCCTCGTCGGTGTTGGAGGCGTCGAATTATCCATTTTGCAATTATAAAAAGCCTTTGGATTCAAGCTGTGCAAAACAATGTCGAGCAGTTTAGATTCGATTGACATGGCCAATCGTAATTGGCGGTTGCTGTCATCGATAGCTCGAGTTATCATTTATAAGGCGGGACCTTCAAAACTGGCGGCTAATATTATCGTCAGATTTAAATTTGTTTTAATATTTTTAGGGCATTTAAAAGTTGCGCAAGCTAAAATCCAAGCTTAGCTTAGCATTCTGCTTAAATTGTAAAGGATGACGAATTCATAAAGAGGGGTCGCTGGCTGTGATCATAAACAGGGGAGCATTCATACAGGGGGTATATTTATATGATCATCGCCAATGTCTTAGAGGGACGTTAAAATAAGAGGAGTTTTTCAATAAGCCCAACCCGAAAAAACGACTTAACTTAATGCAATGCTTTCTTTTTTATTTCTCTTTGATTTCGTTTGTTTTTGTTTTCTGCTCTGTTGTTTGTTGATATTGATTTCTTTCCTTTTTTTTTTGCTGTATGTATGAAATTTGTTAAATACACATATAGTCGCACTTTCTGCGAGTGTACATAATTGAATATTAATCCTGAAGCAGTCGTAAAATCACTGCCATCCGCCTAGCTAATATTTGCAAACTTGTATTTTTATTTTGTTTAATTTTTTTCCTTGTTAATTTTTTTACTCAATCAATTATTCATGTATTGCGTCACGCACTCATACACACACGCACACATTCAGCACACACACACAGATATACACGTAAAAAAATAGTGCAAAATGTATATTTTTAGCATTTAATTTTTACTTTTCTCTTATCTTTTATTATTTTTAATATGTCTTCTAATTTTTAATATATTTATATAACAAACGCTACGCCCTTTTATAAATTTGTTGCTCAACATTGTTGCGTGTGTGTGGGTGTTTTACATCTAATTAAATTTATACAATTATCAATAAGGAGCTAAAAAAAAAAATAAATGGAGATTTGGGAAGGCTACCCAAAGGATGATACAAATTAATACGCAATAAATATAAAGTTATAATCTAATATGTAATGTGAAATTTAAAATTTATGCATATTTTATTAGGGCTTGTCCTGGCATCCTATTCTGCGCTTCCCACAAAAATTTGCTAAAATGTGTTGTGGGCTTTTTCCTAAAACTCTCCGTTAGCGGCATTTACACATTTAATTTACACTTTAGATCCATAATTTCGATATATGTATATATAACTCTACAATAACTGCTAGCATTGGGGGGGGAAAAATGATATCCCTACATTTAAATATACTTTTTTGTTTATAACTAGAAATGTCTAAATGAAACGGCGGCTACAAAATCTGTGTATATCGTGGATTCTTACGTAAGTTTCCGCATTTGAATTGCTTGACTTAGGCATAGCTTAGCTTAGCTTAGCTTAGCTACATACATACATACATAATAATAGATCATCCTAATTAAAAATATCTGCGGCTAAGACCTGTTCCTGATCCTAGACACTCCCTCTCTCTCTCTCTATCTCATGTTTTCTGTGTTTAGTTTCTCATGTTGGTTGTTGTTGTTGTTTTCGTGCTTGTTTGGTATATATGTATCATATGGTGGTGGCTATAGTCCCGTGGTGTCCCATCCAAAAAGCCCTTGGCTGTCCTCTGGCAACAATATTTACAGCGGGAGTGAGCTCTCCCCTTGATTTCCCAGCGACACACTCCCTCTCCGACCCATTCACAGACAGATGGCTTGGATGATGACCCCGTGGGCTCAGTGATGCCACATTAGCCATCGTTAACTCTTGGCGACGGCCTGCTCGGCCACAGCGGCTGCTGTCGGCGTTAGCTGCTGTTTTTCCTCCCACCAGTCCTGGATGCTGCACACCATCCGATGCCGGCGGAAGCGCAACGACTCCCCGATGCACATCTCCACAAACTCAGACTGCATTTCATGATCGCCTTTGACCAGATTCAAGTGCTCTAGCAGTTGGCTATAGTCGCGTCCAGGACGCCGGATATCCCGAAAGATTTGCAGACGCAAATCAATGTTGTGACGACGGGCCGCCTCGCGTTGCTCCTCGCTGAGGGTCAGGGGTGGCGGTGGGCTCACCTCGCCGCCGTTGTTGTGCGTGGGCGAGGAGCCGCAGCTGCCGCTCTTGACTCCGCCGCTTCCAGGAGAATCCATTAGCTTGAGGCCGCTTGCCCAGTAATAGTGGGGATTCCCGCCAACACCCGCCGCTCGCTTTAAAGCATCGAAGCTATTGCCGCCCAGCGAGTAGTGATCTTCGGCCAGGCCGCTATCCGTTGCAGACGAGATGTTACCGCCACTGCTGCTGCTGCTGCCATTGCCATTCAGGTTGTTACTGCCGCTGCTGTTGCTGTTACAGTTGTTGACTCCCGCTCCCGAAGAGGAAGAGCTGGTGCCATTGTGGCAGGTCTGCAGGATGCGGGATATCTCCGAAGCATCGTTGATGTCATTGTGACTAAAGTGGCTGAAGGCGGAGCTGGATGTGGAAGTTGCGGGCAATGTGGAGCTGTTGCTAGCGGGTGGCGATAGTGGCGAAGGCGGTGAGATGGCCACAGCTCCATGGCCATGCCCGTAGCCATTGGCTAAGGGCAATAGGCCTGGTCTTGAGCTACTAAGTGAACTCAGGCTGTCCAGCGGCGAGGAACTGACTCCACCTAGATTGCTACTGTAGGCGGCATGGGTGGTCAGACCGTTCAGAGGGACGTACAGCACTCCTGAGGAGCTGGAACTAATGCTACTGGTACTCCCGCTTCCAAAATTTCCGCCGCTGCTGCTGCTGCTGATGGAGAGGGCGGCGGAACAGGAGGCATCGTTACCATTGCTTGTCGTTGCCGTTCCCGCTGCCGCTGGTGTTGGCGTGGCTTCTTGCTGAGGCTCTGCTGGCGCGATGACTACAGGTACAGAACACGATGCTGGCACTGTAGTCGTCGTCGTTGTCGCTGTGGCCGCGACACTGGAACTTGTAGTGGCATCCGTCGTCGCTTCCGCGTCCACGGCACCCATCGCATCCTCGCTGATCCCATTGATGAAGTTGTGCACGTAACCGTTGAGTGGCGTGTCCTGGTCGCTGGGCTCCTCCTCGTTGAAATCAAAGCCGATGCCCATGCGATCCGAGTGCCCCAGTGACAGGCCAGAGTCGTTTGGTGACTCCCGCTGCTCCGAGGCTGCGGAGGAGGAACTAACAAAGCTGCTGTTGCTGGAGCTACTGCAGCTGCTGTTGCTGTCCTCGTCAAAGCAACTGGAGCCGGGACTGTTGTCAGGCGGTATCAAGGAATCACACGCTAATCCCAATCCCGATGCCAAGGCCCCTGGTATCGGTGTGCCCGCTGGAGCACTGCTAATCGTAGTCGTTGAGGAGGGCACGGGACTGGCGCAGGAGGATCGCGAGTCTGTGGACATGCGCCGGAATTCGAAGGAGCGGGGCAGAGGTCCCGCTTTCCGTTTGCGTCCCCTGGCCGTTCCGTCCAGCTTCTTGGATAGACCACCGCCGCCGGCTCCACCGCCACCCATCATTAGGCCGGACATACCTTGGCTTACACCCGGCCCGCCCGGCGGCTGTTGTCCCGGTCCTGTGGAAGAACCTGAAGGTGAACCAGAACCGGAGCCCGACGGCGACACACCGCCCGGCCCGTTGCCGTTGGGCGATTTCATGGGCGCAACATCGCTGAGATCGGCCTCGTCCACCATGACCATGTGCTTGTCCTTTTTGTACGGATTGCCGAACATATGCTGCCGCACATTAGTGGGCTCGATTTCGCGCAGCGGATTATCCTTGTTCTTGAGATACTCCTGGTAGTTGCCCATTTCGGCAATGGGCAGGCAGTGACCCGAATCCTTGGCCACCAGCGAGGCGGGTCGCAAGAAGGTCTCGCGCATTCGGGCAATCTCCTCAATCAGGTCTCTGCGCGGTATATCAAAGGGATTCCGGTACGTTTTCGCAGACAGCTGATGCGTCAGTTGCGGCACCACAATCGTGTAGTTCTCCACGGGTTCGATTTCGGCATGGAGCTTGGCGAACGTGTCCCTCAGCAGCGGATGCCGCACCAGATCACGACGCAGGGCGGCGCCCGTGCACAGCTTGGCAGTCTCCACCTGGCGATATGGGGGCTTCGGCTGCTTCAGCTGCTTGTAGACCTTCAGGCAGAGGTTCTCCTGGTCCTGCTTGGCCGTATTCTTGATGTGCTTCAGCTGGTTGGCAATGGTCGGCGACAGGTAATTGTCCACGTTCTCCGGCAGCAGGAACTGCAGCAGTTGATACGGCACATTGATGTTGACCAGCGCCTTGCGCAGGAAGGGGCAGTAGTAGGGCGGTATGGAGCGGACGTAGGCGTTAAACTTATACATGAGGTCGTTCGGCGGACTCATATTATACTTGTGGATGAGGTCGTGCAGGAGGGGCAGCAATGCCGGGTAGTTGTAGGCAAGCACGTACAGATGGACCTGGGTGAAGTTCGGCGAGGCCTTTAGGTAGCCAAAAGGCAGCTCGAAGCCGTGCATTCCATTCGTAACGATCACCTGCCAACACTTGTTCATCTCGCGTTTGTTGAGGATCTGCAGCGTAAGGGGACAGCCCTCGATCTCGTATTTGTCCACTGGGAAGCTGCGAACCAGCTGTGGCTCATCCACTGCCGGCGTCAGAATCTTAAGCTTGGGATGGGCGTCGCGGGGCGGCAATGTGATGGCCTTGGAGTCCGGCCAATAGGGCTCCGGCAGCGGCCAATAGCCGATAGGGAAGGTCTTTTGTGTGATGTGCTTCTGCACGTAGATCATCTTTTTTACCGGTTGGAAGACTATGTCCGTAGGGATTTCTCCTGCTGCTGATCCGCTTCCTGTTCCTCCCGATGCCGTCGCTGCCGAAGAAGAGGACGAGGATGTGGACGAGGACGAGGAGGTAGCCGTTATTGAGCCTGGACCAGCTCCTCCCGCCCCTCCACCAAGAATGGTACCGGCGCCAGCATTACCACTTGACCCTGCTTGACCCGTCGGCGTCTCCTTAGGCAAGAGAAGTGGCTCAAACTGTAGTACCACACCTGGTTGTACCTTCTGCACGAGACTCTCAATGCACTGGTTAAGCACGTAGTGGCTGCGGACGCGATAGGACCGCCCGCCGGTCACCTCGCACATCCGCTCGATCGGAGAGTCATCGTGCGGCACCTTGCCGTCCACTCTCTCGTCTATCTTGTTGCCGGGCATCCGTAGAACCAAGGAGAAAAGACGCTGGTCCCAGCGGAACGGTTCCTTGGTGAACTTGGTCCCCGGTATTTGGTTGCTCAGCGGCAGTATGATCTCTTGGTGGACACCGTTGCGGTAAGAGTACCTCCCGCCGTCCGTAATCACAATGATGACCGAGGGCTCCAGGTAGAAGGGACACCGGCCCTGGCCGTACGTATCGATCCCCGACTGCATCCGATTGAGATTGAGCAGATCGAAGGCGTTACGTAGCGATTCCCCCATCGAGGTGAGGCCGTGGCTCTGCAGGTTCTTAAGTTCGTTCATAAAAGTGGCATGATTTTCCTTCCACCCGGCCTTGACATTAGCCGGCGGCTCCTCGAAAGTGAGTAGCATGTAGCGATCGCCGAGGCAGTCCTGCGTCCGCTGGCGATACTTGAGAAACGTCTCCACGGCGCCCTTGGCAATGTCCAGATACGTCTTTTGCACCCCGTTCACATACGCCTTCTGGCACATGGACGACGAAGTGTCCACCAGGAAGAGTATGATTGTCATAGCGAGGGTTCCGCTTCCAAATAAGCTGAATGATTCTTCACTGCTTCCGTTCTGATCTTAGAAGGGACCAAAGCTTTTTAAGGCTACAAAAAAAAGACAATTAATTAGTATTTAGTTTCAATTATATTAGCAATCCGTTTAAATAAGTAATTGTATAATTTATTATTATTATTAAATTTTTTTTAATTTTTTCTGATTACAATTCCAAGTCATATCTATTATTTCCAGCATATCTCAAAATATCGTCATTTTACAGATAAAATATAAAAGATAAATAATAATTTAAATAGATTTCATAATTACAAACTCGAAATAAAAACAATAAAGACATAATTTTGAATTTACGATGCATATTAATTAAACTGATATGTTTAAATTAAATATAAAAAAAAAAAACAACAAACATATTAGATACATACATTAATAAGAATAAACTTTAAAAACAAAAAAACTAAGATCAACTTGAGATTGTCATGGAAAATGGATTACATATTATTTCGCAATTGAAAATAATTATTTTGTTTTTTTTTTTTTATTATTATTTTGCTTATAGAAATTGGGCTTACCGCTTTATCTTGTGGTTGGTTCTCCTCCCCTCTCTCTTTTATTCTCTGTCTCCCGCCTTATGTATCCTGTCCTTTTTTATTTTTGTTGCTTCTTGTATGGTATTGGTTGTTGTTATTGCGCCTATGTGTAAGTTCATTGATTTCTTTTCTGTTATGTTTACGTTGTTAGCAGCGATCTTTTTCTTGCCTTTGCTGCTGCTGTCCTGGACTTGATCGGATAGCTCTTTTTCTGCGCTTCGCTGTTCCGCTTTTATGGTACATGTTGCGTGAAACAGCTGACATTTGGACTGTATTATAAACAAAAACGATGAACTGCACTAAACCGAGAAAGAAAAAGAAACAAGACTGTAACAGTTTGTCGTATATCGATAAAAAAGAAAAAAATAAATAAGATATATCATTAAACGTTGCGCATACGCAGTGTGTGCCAATCAATCGATTAAGCAAAAAAAGATAACTGGCAAGCTGCGTAATCACTGGCATTCTAGCACACCCACACTGCACAAAATACATAATGTGCTCATTAAAAAAATTTAAATTAAATTGCAGGGGGCGTCGGTCCAAGTAGTACAAAAAAAATTAAATAGTCGAAATCGATTACACAATGCCGCCACTAAGGATCGTGAGACCACGACCTACGCATCTCTGAAGGCCGAGCAAGAGGATTCAGAGGGCAAAAGAGCGATGAATATATGTACATAAGCCAAAGCCGGGAGATACGATCACCAAACGATCACCTACGATGATCCCTTTCTTTGCTGCACAAGTAATATGCCGGTGCTGCCACAAACCGCAGCCTAGTTACATATATCGCGTTATCACGGCCAGCGGAGGTAATTGACGGAATTCGAGTGCAAAACATTCAATTTCTATTTGAATAAGAGCGCAAACAAACACACGCACACTTAAGCACACACAAGCGGACCCAAGGTTGCCGGATGGCCAAGGGGAGCACACCCGACGCACAGGTGGAACTGGCCCCACTGACCAGTATCCGCCGAGGATCCACTCGTGCACTCGCGAACCAAGTGTGTGTGTAATTCGATATGATCAGGCCAAGTTGGAGTTAAGCAATTTGGCTTTCGCCGGCGGTCTGGCAGCTCTCTGCGCCATTGTGGGAGCCACCCGCACACGGTGGCGATGGGTGACGGGGTTGCGGGGGCGGTTGCCTTATTGTGTTCGACTGACATACCACACATACACTCAAAACAAATGATTTAGGGCGACCGTCGCTTTCTGTAATCGAGTTTTTGTGGCCATTTAATCGGGCCGATGATTGGGGCGGCGTAAGGGCGCTAGGCTACAATACACGGCTCTTCGTCGGAATTCACTTATGCAGCCGCAGCCGTAGTGCACCAGCGTTGCCAGTTCTGGCCAAAAGTGCGAGGCGATAAACACACAACTTCTTATTATTGCAGTTCCATATAAGGGGGAGTACAAGTGCAACGGGCGGTAGGGGCAATCCAGTTTGGTGGGTCATTTTTCCATTTGGCTAACGCACACACGAAGTTTGGCTGACCTTAATTTGCATGTGATAATAATGCTGGGATTAGTAGTCATCGGTGCCGCCTATCGACACAGTTGCTGCCGCCGGCAAATCGATTAACCGCATACCGCCAAAGCTTCCGAATTTCGAACTGCAAATCGCATGCACAATTTATGCATACCATTAATTATGGGATTTGTAACAATTCACCGGATAGTCCCATCTTGGAGCTAAAACAATATTCACACAGACAAACGCTGGCTTTTAATTTTTTGCACCCAACGATGGCCACTGGATGGCGCACACACACGCACGCGAGCTGGCGGACTAACAGCATCTCTCAACTGGCACAAGTACTTCGTCGAGTGAGAGTTTCGAAAAGCACTCACACACGCTGCCAATTAACCAAACAACAAATGCCTCTGCGATAAAAAATCACAAACAACCAGCAAACGCAAAAACAAAAAAAAATATATAAGCGAGAACCGAAAAATTCACACAGCACAGTGGCGGTGGAGGCGGCTTTCGCTGCTCTTACTCCTCTCAAATCGCCAATACTTGCAATAATTTTCGATTAGCTTCTATCCGCGCCACGATTTTTTATTCTGTTATATTTTTACTTTGTGCCAACAAAAAAATTTATCACCACCGCGAGCGAGCGCACAGCCACACGAAGAGGTAGCGGATTGGGGACCAGGGGAGAGAGCGAGCAAGCGCGAGAGCAAGAGAGAACGATGAACGACGAACTGAGCGGGGCGGCGCGTATTACTACGTGTATGTGGCTCTGCTTAAGGTGAACGGGCGAGAATGACCGACCGACGCGACAAACGGTCGCTGCGACCTAACCGAACGACAGAACGGCCGACCGTCCGCCACCGCAATAACAACAATGGGACGGCCGTCGTGTTGTCGTCGTCTCCACAATCGTTCGCTCGCCTAGGTAGTGGTTGGGGCTGCTTACACACACACGCCTGCGTTCCGGCTGTGCCTGCTTGTTCTTCTCTTCTTCTTTTTCTCGGTTAGCTGCTCCGGGTCCCGAGCCAACCGTTCGATTCAACTAAAAAAAACAATTTGAGCTAGTGCTGGCAGTGGGCCGATTCTAGAGAAGGCGATATGTCGAATTTCGGATGTTGACAGGAATCGATAGCGCGCCATTGCTGGGTATAGTAATATTGCTTAAAAGTTTGCCGCGCAGGCAAGTATTTTCGCCAGAAACAGCTATTTTCGCACTGAAACATGACAGGACTGACGAGTCAGCTGCTTATCGGCGCGATAGACACATACCAGTCCGCGATTTGGCGCGTAAACAAAAAGTCAGCAACGAGAACGAAAGTGCGTTTGTAAATAGAGCTCGGACGGACACAAAATGCCGGAGAGCATAATCGCCGGCATCCCGGTGCACTTCCCCTTCGAGCCGTACCCGGTGCAGCGGGCGTATATGGAGAAGGTGATCCAGTGCCTGCGCGACGGCACCAACGGCGTGCTCGAGTCACCCACTGGCACCGGCAAGACGCTGAGCCTGCTCTGCTCCTCACTAGCCTGGATTCGCACTCGCCAGTCTGAGCACCAGCAGCAGATGCTTAAGCTGGATAAGGGCGACGGGGGAGCGGGAGCGGGGGCAGGTGTGGAGCTCTCGGATCTGGCGAGGACCATGGGCAAGATCAATAATTGGGGTGTGCCCAAGGTGATCTACGCGTCACGAACGCACTCCCAGCTGACGCAGGCGATGCGAGAACTGAAGCGGACGGCGTATGCCAACATGCGGTCCGTGGTGCTGGGCTCCCGCGATCAGTTGTGCATCCATCCGGAGGTGATGCGCGAGCAGGGCAACTCCAACAAGACGAACATGTGCAAGCTGCGCGTCCACTCCAAAACGTGTTCGTTTCAGCTGCGCGTTGAGTCTAAGAAGGATCATCCGGACTTTCGCGGGCCGAGCATCATGGACATCGAGGATCTGGTGAAGGTCGGTCAGCGCCTTAAAATGTGTCCTTACTTTGCCTCCAAGGAACTGGTGGCCCAGGCGGACATCACCTTTATGCCGTACAACTATCTGCTGGATCCCAAGGCGCGAAAGGCCAATAAAATCGAACTGGGCAACACAATTGTCATCCTCGACGAGGCCCACAACATCGAGAAGATCTGCGAGGAGTCCGCCTCTGTGCAGATCCGATCATCAGACGTAGCCATGGCCATTGAGGACATCACGCACATCATGAAGATCTTCACTAGTGGCGAGTCGCAGGATATGGGCGGCGATGAGCCCAAGGATTTTACGCTGGACGATCTGACGCTGCTCAAGGAGATGCTGCTGGAGCTGGAGAAGGCCATCGATGCCGTTCTGGTGGACAATGCTACCGAGGGCACTACCTACCCGGCCACCATGATGTACGAGCTGCTGGGCAAGGCGAATGTGAGTGGCACTGCCTCTTTCTTTCTCTCTTCCTTCCTTTTATTTAGTTATTTTTCTCCCCCAGTTCAGCTACGGCAATGTGGCCACTATAGTGTCGTTGCTGGACAAGCTCGTGCAGTATCTGATGGTGGCCTCGCAGCAGATGAGCATTAGGAAGGGCGGCACCTTCACTCTGCTCAGCGATCTCCTGACCATTGTCTTTGCCAACAAAGAGGATGTGATGAGCAAGGTGTACGCTAGCTTCAAGGTGCATGTCCAGCTGGAGGAGACCAAGCAGCAAGGACAGCAGGGACAGGGAAAGCCCGGAAACAAGCCACAGCAGGGCGGTTGGCTCAGCAAGGGCACACTGACCACGACCAGCTCTAAGCAGGCTAAAATAGTCAATTTCTGGTGCTTCAATCCTGGTTTCGGCATGGAGCAGCTGCTCAATACCCAAGTGCGCAGCGTTATCCTCACCAGCGGCACCCTGGCGCCGCTCAAGCCCCTGATCGCCGAACTCGCAATACCTGTGGCCCAGCATTTGGAGAATCCGCATATAGTGGATCAATCTCAGGTGTATGTCAAGATCATTGGCACCGGTCCCGATCGCCAGCAGCTCATATCCAACTACTCAAATCGGTGAGTCTCTTTAGTGCTTCCCAGTGCTTCCTTTAACACCTCTAAATCCGGCATTTTCCTCAGGGACAATCCTAAGTACATCAGCTCCCTGGGCCAGACCATTTTGAACGTGTCCCGCATCGTTCCCGACGGCCTACTGGTCTTCTTTCCCTCGTATCCCATGCTCAATAAATGCGTCGATTCGTGGCAGGCAAGTGGCTTGTGGGCGGACATTGCAGCCAAGAAACCCATCTTCCTGGAGCCGCGCGGCAAGGATCAGTTCACCAGCACCATGGAGGAGTTCTATCAGGCCATACGCGATTCCAAAGGCGCCGTCTTCATGGCCGTTTGCCGCGGCAAGGTGTCCGAGGGTCTGGACTTTGCCGATCGCAACGGGCGGGCGGTCATCATTACAGGACTGCCCTTTCCGCCGCTGAAGGATCCCAAGGTGATACTAAAGCGACGCTATCTGGAGGCAAATCGAACGCGAGAAAACCAGCTACTTAGCGGCCAGGAATGGTATAATCTGGATGCCACGCGGGCCGTCAACCAGGCCATCGGCAGAGTGATCCGTCATCGGAACGACTATGGCGCCATTCTGCTGTGCGACTCGCGCTTCAAGGATGCCTCTCAGGTAGGAGAGTCGATAAAATATAATATTACTCGATATTTCCAATTTATATTTATCAAACATTTGCATACTTTCAATATTTCAATATTTATTACTTCCATATATTATCCCAGGTGCAGCAGCTGTCCAAATGGATACGTGGTCACCTCGGCGATCGGCCGCAGTGTTCGCCCTTCGGTCCCATTGTCCGGGAGCTGCGTCAGTTCTTCAAGAATGCCGAGGCCACAGTGAGTAGGGGATCTCGACGTTTCTTCTCTCTTTATCTCTGATTTCTCATGCATAAACCCAGATGAAGCAGCCAGATGAACGGGAATCAGAGCCACCTTTGCAGACGGTTTGCAAGTCGGAGGAGGATGCTAGCCTGACAGCCATTGTCCCCAAGATTAAACGAGAGCCGGGCTCTAGTTTTTCCTTCAAGGCAGCCAATGAAACGGCAATGTATATATTTTGAAGAAGAAGAAAAATAAGACTAGATCCTAACCACCACTTGGATTCATTGTCTCCCCTTTAGAAAAGTGGAGATGGCCAATTCTATTCCGACGTGGACGCCAGATGTCTATGCCCAGGCAGTTGGGCGAAAGCTGGGGACAGGCGGGGAAGCGACACCCAATGCCATGGACTTTATGAGCCGCCTCGACTCGAATGTCTCAGTGAGTATCAGATGTTAAATTATCTATCTATTATTTATTTATTTATTCATTTCCCTGACCAGAGTATCGACTTTAATTGCTGCTCGGACAACAAAAGCAGCGGCAAAAGTGGCCTGGTAAAGATCCACAAGCGAGAGCGCAGTTCGCCGACGCCACCGGAGACGGGGGGCAGTGTTTCCCTGGCACCCAAGAAACGTTACAAGCTGGTAGAGAACATAAAGGTAGGGATTGCAAGAAATACGGATATAACTATTCTGTTTGCTCCATTTAAAGCGTATAATGGGAACAAACAGACGAGTAAATTTTGGATATATCGAAATTTTAACATTAATTTCAAGATTTTTCAATTATTAATTAATTGATTAATTATATATATTATATTATATATAATAATATCAAAGTTTACGATATTTTTGATATATTTTTCTCATTTTTTCCAATTTTTCCCTACATCAAGGTCAAGGCGGAGCCAGAGCCTGTTAGTTCTCAAGTTAAGGTGGCACCCGAAGAGAGAGCGGACTTTTTGCGGGAGGTAAGCTGCGATATATATATAAAAAATTGTTTGAAAATAAATAGATTTATTTTTACCTAATTAGGTGCGCAGCCGGGTTAGCCAGAATCAGTTCCGGGACTTTGGCAAGGCTCTGATCGAATACAAGAACGGCAGCAAAGAGAGTTTCGAGCAGCTAATGCAGGTGCTCCTCGAGGTGCTTGTGGGTCCCCAGTTGCGCTATCTGTTTGTCGGGATGCGGCGCTTTCTAAAGAACGAGCACAAGGCCGAGTTCGATCGACGGCTGTCCAAGTTAGAGTCCTGCTAAGTGTATCCCACATCCCTGTATGTATAGATGTTTTTTGTTTTTTCTTTGAATATAAAAATATAGGCCATAGGCTAGGCTTTTGTATAAATTTGTTTCATTCCACAATGTATTGTATATGGATTTTGGAAATCATTTACAGCTTGAAAAACGAACCGTTTTGTTTATTTTAATTTAATTATAGAAGATATACATATTATTTTATAACTTAAGGCTAGTAAGCACCGCTTTTAAGTGTACAGAGCTTTATAATAATTTAATTTCTACCTAAATATAAATATATACTTATACGGGAAGAGTCAGGATTAACATTCTTGGTGTTGCAAAGCAACAGGAAAGGATCTCGATTACCTGGCCCTATGTCAGGTATTTCAGAGGTTCTTTTTATATTAATTTATTTATTTATTTGTATATTTTATGCTTAATTATAAATTAAACTATAGAATGAGTATCAGCCATACTTTTAAATAATAATAATAATTTGTTATAAAGTTTTTAATTTTTTTTGAAAAGGCTTTTTCCGTTAGGAATTTGTTAGTTTTTCTTGTTGCTTGTTGCCAAGCCAAGCCAATCTGCCAAATGCAGGCCAGAGCGCGCCGCATCCAATAAGTTCATTGCCAAACTGGAAGCCGAGTCTACGTCCCGAGCAAGCCGAGTAACGCCCGTGAGTGGCCCGAATGGCGACAAGCTGCTGCGACTTGACACTCGCGTGGCAACAATCGTCCAGGACACACACGGACCTTGCAGCAGAAATAGCAGTGACTTGGAGAGCTGAAAAGCTGGCCAGCCAATAGCTTGTAGGTATAGATATAGCTATAGCCTGAAGTGCCACCGCCTACTACGCTTCCCAGCCCGCTCCAGGTTCCCGCTCATTGCTCATCTAATTTCCGCCGTAAGTTGATTGCATTTGCATTGACATTTGCAACAAGTAACCACCACCCACCACCTTTCCCGGGCCGACCTTGGCCTAGTTACGACTACTTGCTACTGGGGGTCACTTGCCTTAATTGCATTTCGTCGTCATTGCAGCAGAGAACAGCACATGGTCGAGGAGATTGGCTGCCAGATACAGACGGGCATTGTGGTCGCCATGCCCAGCCAGGTGGCAACGAGCAGCGGAGCACCAGTACCAGTACCATCAGTCACAGCCGCAGCGGGCATTCATCATCAGCAACAGCAACAGCAGCAGCAGCAGCAGCAGCTCCACCAACAGCAACAGCAACATCACCAGCAGCAGCAGCAGCAACAGCAACAGCAGCAGCAGCAGCAGCTACATCAGCAACTATCTGGCCACATGAGCATGCTTAGCATGAAGGGAAGCGGAGGTGGTGGGGCAGGTGGCCGATATTTGTGGACAGACAGGGAGCTGCTCATGCACCTGCAGAACTACACGCCGCTAATCCTGCTCATCGATTTTGTGGAGAAGACACGCACCAAGCGCTTTTACGAAAGCTCTGAGCGGTACGAGATCCTTATGCTAGTTTTCATCATGCGCAAGGGGGCGCCGTTCTGCGAGAATAAGCGATTTCCGGGAGAATACTGGGTTAATCTATCGGTGGGACCCATAGCGGAGGCCTTTGACCGGCTGCAGGCAGCCATTGATATACCGGATCCGCAGCTGCCGATCCACATGAGCGTAACGGATTTGACCAGTTGGAAGCAGATGTTTGATGTGGCGATGCTGGATATACGACGATTTGCCTATTACACCGATCCGATGCAACTGGCCGATGCAGGGGTGTACAATAGGATCACCTTTGAGCAGAGATTCGGAATGCAGTGGCAGGAGTAGCAAGGAGGTCAGGATAAAGATATTTACACATCTCCACAGAGTTTCTTGTTGCGTTAGAAAGAATCGCCCAATAAACTGTGCCTTTCCGCACCTCCAACTCGACTCCTCCTCGCATGTGTATCTGTAGGACCCGAAAAATGCTTTAATGGACAAAATAAACGTTAGTTACTGGTTCTGTCATTCGTTTAGATCCTTGTTCTTTCTATTTTACTCTAAATTCGTACCATTACATACTAGAAAACGCATAACGTTTATTTACATTAAAACTACGGCTACATTTAAGGGACGAGATCCTCCTACGGCAGACGCTTGGGCAGCTGGTCACGGTCGAAGATGCCCAGCAGCTTGCCGCGGGTCATTTCCTTGGCCTCGCGCAGTCCTAGCTGGTAGATCTCGTCCTGTAGCGATTTGATCTTCTCCACTAGCTGATCGGGCTCCAGTTGGGACAGTTCTGCGTGCAAAATAACAAGTATTTTAAACATATTAAAGAATCAATAAATGAACAAATGAGAAACATAAGATATGAACTGGGTGAATAAACATAAGTCCCACTTGAGGGCGTCTGCATGGTCATGTCTCTACTTACGATTCATGTGGGCAATGTCTTCGGTGGTTAGATTGTTGCTACGATCCATGGTGGGCGTGTAGATGGGTGTGTCGCTCATGGTGAGGAACTCCTCCATTCCGGGGACTTGAAACGAGAAAGAACGTTAAAAATGGCGCCAAAGTGCGAAAGTGGTCACGTTTTCTATACTCACAGCGCTCCGGCCACTGAATGGGTGAGGCGCGCAGTGTCTCCTGCGAGATTAGCTCATCGTCAGGCACCCCCAGGACTTCCTTGTTCTCCTCTGATGTCTCCTCGATGGAAATCAAGATCTTCTTGCTGGGCGACACATCAGAATCAACGGCCGCCGCTGCGGCAGCATCCTCGTCCATTTTCTGTATTGTTTCTATGCGCAAGAGATGCGTTTTTCAAATGCGTTCTTTGGGTATTTGTTGCACACTTACCTGGCGCAAAAGCCTCCACGCCCGATTCCTTCTTGTACATCTTTTTGAACGAGAATAAAACCGAATAAACACAAAAATCAAACAAATTGCAAGAAATTTTCGAGACAAACATGCGATGATGCCACTCTTTTGCCAAAACCTATCGCCTGAACTATCGAGAGAGCAGTGCTGAAAAACTATTGCTATAACAGTAATCGATACTTGAAAAACTGTGACTACAGGCCTTTTACACATCTATCAGAGTGCAAGACATTGGGAAAATGGCACACAAATTTTATAAAACGTGTAAAGAACAATGACAGCAGAGGAAGCGCCTTTCTATCGCCATTTTTGCTTCTACAATGGCATCCCTATCCAACGCTCCCCTTCGCTCATTGACCACTGCACCGAGAACACCTATCGATACGGGCAGAATCGATTTAGGTGCACCTCTAATTTGCCTGCCATGGCCATTACTATTCACCTGTTCCCTTAGTCGCTCCGTTAGCTTCAGTTTTGAACTCCGCCGACGCGAGCGGATAGTTTTTTTTTCAGTTGGCAGAACAAGCTGTCGTCGTTGTGCCTTGGCGCCAATTTCGAAACTGCATCTTAGTTGCACTTGTCGTCGGTGGCTTCCTTCCCACTTCGCGTTCACATTTCCTTTCGCTTTCCCGCCGCGCGCCCCTGCCCTACACTTGCCTCCTATTGGCCGAGGCCCCGATGGCAGCTAGCAAACTCAGTTCCAGTTCCGCCAAGCAGACCACACATTTCGAGGCGACATGTGCGAAGATCTCTGCCTTCTACTTTGACCTGGACAATACGCTGATCCCAACGCGGGCCGGCGACCTGAAGGCCATCCGCAAGGTGAGTCCACGCTCCACTGTCCACTCTGCACGCCCACCACGCTCTACGTTCCACGCTCTCTACTCTCCACTCCCCGCGGCCATCACCGAATTCGGGGGTGAAAGTGCGCAGCAGGCAGCTAGAAAATTTTCCACTGCAGCCCGCCGTCGCTGTTACGTAGTCGAAAAACCCGGGACGTCACTCTCCCTGCGCTCTGTCGGTCCGTCAAACTGGGTTCCCAGCTGATAGCATGCGCCCGAATCTGAAGTAATTTATTTTTTTTGTTTTGTCGGCACGGAAGACATGCACTTTGCAAGGTCTTCAGCTCCCCCCTCCCGCTGGAATGCACGACTTTTGCGCGGCATCCAAAAATACTTTGTTTACTTTACAGATTATATTATACAGCAAATACCTTAATTTATCATTCAAAATGCATTCATTGGGGTCGTTGTTTATCATCTGCAGTTCCAAAAATACATAATGATTTTTTATGCTTATAAATAAATCGGTTTATTTGCGGGAAGCACGTTTACTTAACATTAAAAAACCGGAAAAAGCGAATTTTCCAATAATTCTGCATTTTATTATTCATTATTTTTCAATAGAATATTAAAATATATATTTATACACAGACTTTCGATACATTATTTTGAATTTCAATTTTTTTTTGGCATTGGGAAGAATAATAAATATCATAATCTCAAATGAAAGCTTTAATTAAATTTAAAAATATGACCTGTATCTTCCTCATTGTTGTTGTTTTTGCACCGAATCCAATCAGACATTGACCCCCATTTGGTTGCTAAGCGTCAAAAGTAATAAATAAAATAGATAATATGCCAGTATATATTTAAACCGTTTGTAAAATCCCATAAAATGAATCATAAACTATGTCGTTTGAATTAACAATATGTTTATTTATAGAAAGCAACAACAACCGAACTTGATTTCAAGTTTTGAGGTGTAAATTAACATAATTAACAGGGGGCTGGGGAAAGTATCTTATTATTAAATCGATTTATTGCTTTATTTAAATATTTCTCACATCTAATTTGTATTTTAGGTGCGAGCTGTGTAACTATTTCTTTTATAGTTAAATCACTTGACTTCGTTATCAAATTCGAAGCTCAGATATGATATACCAAATATGTATAGTCATCAGATTGTCGGTTTCTTTATTCAGTTGGTTCCCCCTTGTATTCGGGGAAAGAGATATTCTTGCAATTTCACTTAGTTTTATATTTACATAAACTGATAGAGATATGGAGACAGAAATAAAGTCGGCAATTGGCGGAAATGTACGGGCAAAGGCCCTTGAAATAGATTGAAACACTATGTGGCATTTACAGGTTGTTATATGTACATAGTATATCCGGGGTCCGGCTGTTCCTCTCGCTATATATACATAACATCTTTATTAGATCATATTGTATTCTATATGAAAATATATGCTAGTTATTGGCGGTTGTGGCCCGATCAGAGCCCTGATAAAGCATTACAACTGCTTAGGCAATCGCCTGACATTGAGCAATCACTGATTACGCTTTTCCGCTTTCTCCCTCTCTGTCTGATCGCCGGCTGCAGCTCGGCGACGTTCTGGAAACGCAGTACCAGTTTAGCAAGGATGATGCCAGCCTGTCCACCCAAAACTTCCTTAAGGCCTTCCGCCGGTGTCCGGACAACTCGCAGACATCGCTGGACTCGTGGCGGACGCACCTGTGGCGCGAATCGCTACCGCCACGACACAAGCACCTCGCCGAGCAGATATATCCACAGTGGCTACGCTTGCGCTATCGTTACCTGGCCGTTCCGGCCGACTATGTCCAGCTGCTGATGCGTATGCGCCAGGCGGGCTATGCCCTGGCCCTCATCACCAACGGACCCTCGAATGCGCAGTGGGAGAAAGTGGCCAAGCTGCATGTCCGGGGCTACTTTGATTGCGTGTTGGTTTCCTCCGATCTGCCCTGGGAAAAGCCCCATCCAGAGATCTTCTATGCCGCCTGCAATTTCCTCAACGTCAAGCCGCATCAGTGCGCCATGATTGGCGACAAACTGGAGACTGACATTAAGGTAAATATCATTTAATATATTTTTTTAAAATAATGTTTGAAGCTAATCTAGCCATAAATTACCTTATAGGGCGGTCACCTGGCCCAACTGGGGCTTACCTTCTGGACGCCACTAAGCTCGGTTGCCCAGTCGCTGGAGGATGTCGAGTACAAGCCGCACATCAAGCTGGGCAACCTTCTGGAGATGTACAAGTACTTTCCGCGCCTCAATGCCGTCGCTCTGCCCGACCCTTCATCTACATCCCGACGTCGTGGCAGTCACATCAGCAGCAGCGTTGCCAGCGGGAGCAACGGCAGCGGGAGCGGGAGCAGCGGCAACGGGAGTGCTAGCTCGAGTGCCAGCTGTGAGCCGGCAAGCACTTCATATGGATACCAGCAGCAGCGGCAGTGGGTCTATCGCCGCGGCGTCTCGCTGCCAGCCATGGATTGCTCCAACAGCGAGGCGGAAAATAGTTGCGACAGCTTTCTCTAGGGAACGCAATAGCAGGACCTCGAGAGATGAAGAGGAGGATCATGAAATTGATACAAAAAAATGTACCTTCAGTTTACAAAACTATAGCTAAAAAAGAAGAGGGACGAAGAGACGCGACGAGGACGGATGCGAATGGATCGCGGAAGAACTACGGAACAGGGGATATCCGGTAGATGATTTAAAACGAATGAAAGAATTTAAAGTTTACCTATTTGCGGGGAATGGAGCCTCGCTACATCACACACACATACACGTACATACGGTGAATCTCGATATCTGCCATTAGACTAAAATTAAGGCTAGCGAACAGAGCAAACGGAAGTCCAAGATGAAGAAGCAGCAAAGAGAGACACAAACATAAACCAAATGTATTTTTCTAAGCGAATTTTCTCTCACTTTTTTTGTAAACTGATAGCCAATGCAACAAAACGCAAGTCTAAAGATAAACAAATAACCGATAAATGGATGATCAATGATAAATCAGATAAGCCACACTACAAGGAACCTTTTGTAACACGAAACGAATCATAAACGAATCTGTAGCATACGCATATCGATGTCGAAAGCCGGAAATGAGCGACATATAGATATTCTGATTGATAAATTGCACCAATAAAAGCGAGCACAGAAGCAAATAAATTTAATTAAAGGATTCTTTGGATAATTTTATCAATTATCGATATTTTTAGTTTAAATGCATTATTTTTTATATTTAAACATTGGATAAATTGATATTCTGTTTGATATATCGAGGCAAATAATTTCAATAATATAGTTAAATGCTATATTTTCGATATTATAATTTCGGTAAATAAGCCTACGATATATTTAATATGCTATTGAGTGCAACATTCTTGTTGATACATCATTTCGGAATTCACCTCCCGTTCCTAAAACATACATACATATATAGCACTGAGATGAATGTACGTGAAATGTTAACTATTGTCTTAGTCGTAGCCCTTAGCTGGTACCGTTATTTAAGCCGCCAAGTTGAAACGAAGCCGGAGAGGATCTCTCTTTAGCCACCGCCACACGGTCAGGGGCGCGAGTCTCTGTCGGCAAATTGTTATTTGCAACTATAACTACACTCCACCCCATGACACGTCCATTCCCTGATCCTGATCCTGTTCCCGAACCCAAGCCCATGCCTAGGCGCACTGATGATCATGTATATTAAATAATAAATGACACAGCTCCTAACTATAAATGTTGTTGGGTTTATTGATTGATTTTTTTAATAACTTGATTAAAAAGATTTCTTATCAGAAGCTTGAGTAAAATATATGTAGTTTTTTTTTAACTCCAGGGAAGATTTTCTAATTATTTCCGTCTCTTTCTAAAGCGTGAAAGAAACATGTTTCCCAAAATAAAACAACAATATCCATTTGATTTTAATTATAGTAAAATAAGCTTGTTATTTATAATTATTTATTGATTTGGAGCTTTCTTGTTGTTGTTTTGTTTATAGACTACAAAATACGCTATACGGTAAAATGGTATATCGCTTGCAGAGTTACATAAAATAAACGTTATTGTAACCAACACAGAAGTTCCTTGCTTTTATATTTAATTAATAATTTTTTGTTTTGCTTAGTTCTCTTTTCTTCATACTGAAATATATACCATACATACATATACACACGGATATACATACATTATTATAATCAAAAAAATTGATATTGGTTTACAAAAAAATTAAGGGAAATAAAACATTTCCGAGGCATCGAAAATGCTGCAGTTTTCCAGCTGCAACTGGGGGCTGGCTAGCTAGGCTTCCTGCTCTAGCCTTATAGTTTCTTTTTTCATAGAGAAAAAAAGAGCACTTTTTAGACTACAAAATACCCTACGAACCTTTAACTTGGAAAATGGATTACACATAGCGATAATGGGGACAAAAAAGAAAACGTAACATAACGTAATATAGCCTGAAGCAGAGTTCGCAGAGGTTGCTGTTTTAATAGTAAGTAGTAGTTGTCGCTTCCTAGTCTTCCTGCTTCTGTCGTCGTCGTTCAAGTAGGAAGTATATGTATAAGTAGTATCGTTCTTGTTTTGTGTAAAGCAATTGTACAACGTTTATCCGCGCAAGTGTTAAAACCCTCTCTCTCTCATTTCTCTGGTTGTCGCCTTAGTTGCGTGTCGCATTAGCCGCATATATCTCCTCGATCTTTTTCCTGCGCTTCGTCAGCAGCGGATTGTTTGACTTGTCCAACGCCTTGATTTGCATCTGAAAAGGGGTGCAAAGAACAGAAGCATTACAAAATCTTGCTATATGCGGGAGATTTTATGATATTCCAATTTCCATAAATCTAAATTTTCGATTAATGAAATATGTGCATCTTTAATTAGAAACACGAAAACCCACCTGATCGTAGTCCACGCGCATGGTGGCCAACGAGCGCGTCATCTCCTCCTGAACCTCCGGCCACGTCTCCTCGCCCTCCTTCAGCATGCGGCCCGTGCAAAGCGGCGTCTGGGGAACGGCATTGTACTGAGCAATCCACTTGTTACGGATAACGTCCTGGATGCGCAACCGCTTGCTGGGATCCACATTCAGCATGCCCTTGATCAGGTCCTTGGCCGCCTGGCTAACGTTCGTCCATTCCGGATCGGGAAAATCGTACTGTCCGGTGCGTATGCGCTTCTTCATGCCCGGCGAAATGGCCAGGCCGTGGTTGCTATAGAACGGCGGGAAGCCGCACATGATTATGTACATGACCACGCCCAGCGACCAGATGTCACAGCTCTTGTCGTACTTCTCTGGACCGAGGACTTCGGGAGCTGTGAAAAATTAAGAAAACGGAATGCAAAATTCAGGAATTTTTCTATATGTATACAAAGTTGGAGTTTTGATATTTTCAACTATTCTTTCTTGTAGCGAAAGCCTTTTAAATGGATAATATTTTCAGTTGGTACAAATGTAGCATGTAAAAAATACATATTACACTTTTCCTCTCGATAGGAGGAAGCCCCTTTTCAAGTAAAGGTCACTCACCCACATAGTAGGGTGTGTAGCAGGGCGTCTGCAGCGTGTCATTGGTAAATGTCTCCTTGGCAAAGCCAAAGTCTGTCAGCTTAAGAATCGCATTTGGCTGGGAAGTGGTGTAGAGCAAGTTCTCCGGCTTGAGGTCGCGATGAGCGATGTCCCGACTGTGCAGGTAGTCTATCGCCTCGCAGATTTCGTGCATAATCTGGGCAGCCTCTCGCTCCGTAAACGCACCGTCCGCCTTGTCCTGAATGCGCTGGAACAGTTCACCGCCCTCCATGCACTCCATGACGACCAGCAGGCACTTGCGGCCGCTGTACGTATTCTCGTACACATCGATAATGTTGACAATGTGCCGGCAACCGCTCACCCGCCAGTGCAAGTCGACCTCACGGCGCGCCTTCTCGTTGTCCAGTAGCACCTTGAGGGCATAGTTCTGTTTGGTGCGGCGGTGGCTGCACTGCACCACCTTGCCATTGATGCCCAAGCCCAGCACCGTGTCCGATATCTCGTAGTCATCCACCAGGGGAGTGGTCTTCGGTTGCCGTTGGTTTTGCAGCGAAAGCATTTTGGTGTCTGAATGCTGCTCGAGGATCTCTTAACTGAAAGAGTAAATTACAGAAAATGTATATATGTATATATTTTTAATATTAATAATTTCTAAGCATGGAATAGCTTTTACAAATAGTAATCTTTAATCTTTCTTTTATTTTGTTTAGAATCTAAACTTTAGATAAGCATCAAATACGCATTATAGCTGCTTTTAAGTGAAATTATTTAATGAAAATTGAATTATTTTCGGGATTTTTGAAATAACCAATGCCCGCCTTTTCCTTATAATATGGAGTTTCCTTCCTTCCATTTTTATTGTAAATGACATCAGAATTCAGAGTTTTAAACCCGCACCTACACTTAAACAAGCTTTTTTTACCATAAATCATTTGCTGTGGCAGCAAAATAAAAAACCAGGAAAATAAAAAAAGTTGGAAAGAAGATAAAGATCGGAAAAAGCGAAGCGGAAGTTTAAATAAGCACGGAGAGACGATACAAAAACTGGTGTTTTTTGTATGTGATTTTGGCAGAAAAAAAACTGTATTTTATGTGAAAAGCCAACCAATTAAATATCTAATTATAAAATTAAAAACAAGTACTTTAGATCTATAAAACTATGTAGACCACAGTAAAGAAACATGTCCAAAAAAAAAACAAAAAATACACATTCCTTGATTAAAATTCCTTAATCAAGTTCTTTGATTTTGGCAAGTGTAGCCTATAGCTCTAGCTGTGTACAAGCTTTATCTACAAAATACATATATGTATGCAGATCCAAAACCTCGGACTACCGATCGATCTCTCGCATTCGATTCAAATTACATGCAAATTGACTTCCAGTCAGAAAAGCGGTGAAAAAAAGAAAAGGATTGCGGTCGGTCTCTAATTAAACCCACACTCGCTGCATATTGACATGTTTTCCGGCGAAAAAGAAAACCGCAAGGGATATTACACAATTTTTTACGGAACAGGCTGGCATGAAAGCGAAAAACGGTGGTAATTGCATATGTTGGACTTGGCGCTCTATCGGTTATCGCTAATATCGATAGTAACAGCTAGAAGAGGGCGGCGGCGGGGCGGGGCGCGCGACGTTTGATATGCTGTATGCGTTGGTGTGCGTGTGCACTGGTGAAATTACTGCTTCCACTCCCGATTGTTTTTGTTTATTTCAAGCACATTACGCATTGCCGAAAAAAGCCTCCGCTTCGTGGAACGTTTTTTCCTCTAAAATTAGTTAATTAACTCTTATTTATACAAGCTCACATACACAAGTACACGGCGACCCGCGCATTTGCACACATACACATTCACAAATGCAAACAATGCGTCATGTTTTCTCACTGTTAACTAGTATTTCCTACTTTTCAGTCTTTCGGTCTCCACTGTATCTCCATCGATGTGTGTACATATGTGCGTGTGGAAGGTTTTTTATATTGTTATATGTGGCCGAAACTCTTCGATCGCTGGCCCAATTTTTCCTAGCCATGCGCTGCCCTTTGCATGGCCCCGGGGCCTATTCGCATTATCACCTGCTGTTCAGCTGATCTGTATTTACCTTCGGTTATTTGTTTTAGCGTGCTATTAATGAACGAAAAAAAGAACAACAACCCGAACCGAAATTTATAGTTATTTACGCTGGATAGAGCTAGTGCTGGAAATAAAGTCGATTTCGTATGCGGCTGCATCGATATTAGGACTATCGATTCAGTGGTAATCGAGTACTAGTTCGGAAATCGCATTATAAAATCATTATTTGTCCGTTTTAGTTTGAGTTTTGTTTAGCTGGAAATAATGTTTAAGCTTAATTTGCTAGTTTCTCTGCGATTGTTTGTATTTATTTTGTAATTAACTGTGAACTAGAACTTGACCATATAGGTTTACCTTTACAGTGTATTTTACCCATACATCGCACTACGTCATTTCATAAATATATATAAATATATACACTCATGATCTTGAAAATAAATCTACCAATTTTATAAAAAATTGTCAAATATTTAAAACATTTATTTTTAAAATTAAAATTCAATACTTTGATATTTTAACATGCTAGAAACTAACACAAAAAGAAGCCTACAATTTTTAAAAATTTCGTAAAGGGTTACATAATTAGAATTAAAAAAAAAAATGCGTATTTGTTAATGAGCCAATTTCAAACTACAAGGATATTCAAAGTTCGGAACTCCGAGAATAGTTTCCTTCCTTTTCCCATTAAATTTAGCAACTAAAGTTAAATTTTACACAATACAAGCTTATGATATGTTGCTTAAAATAAATCAGGACGCTGCCAGTAAGTTATCTACATTTAATTTCATTTCATAAGGCGGGATATCGGTCAACAGCCATGACTAATCCATATATACACTGTCGCTCTTGGATCCTCTACTACGCGTAGTTGGCCGATCGGCACTCGTTCCACACACTCTCCATTTGCGCCGAGTCGCCGAACTCGTGCGAGGCTATCACCGCACTGTAGCTGTCCGGACCCTTGTACTTGGGCCGGTAGAAGCGGAAATCGTCGCAGTGCTGTAGCGGAATGTCCGCCTTCAGCGCCACTATGCCCAAGTAGACGTCGTCGAAACGAAATAGCGGTATGTGGACACTAGTCGCGTACAAACGGAGCAGGGCCTGGCGGGATAGCAAAAAGGCGCCGGCAGTCACGTAGGGGGGCCAGCGATCGAAGGGATACTCCTCCAGCGAGACGTACCACTTACTGAACTTGTGTCGCAGCGGCGCTGTCTGGAACACATGACCCGCAAAGAGCATATCCGGCTGATGGCTCTTGCGCCCTCGGCCCAGAAACCGCAGTACATTTTTTGTCGAAACGTAGTAGTCGTCGTCCACGAATAGATAGAAGTCGCTGCGATTGAACTGTTCGCTGGCCCAGCGCATACCCAGCATCGTTTTCAGAGTGTTGTTGAAGTACGCGTCGACGAAGTCCGCCTGCAGAATGTCGCCGTGCTCGCGCGACTCCCAGGCCACGTCCTTTTCGCTCTCGCCGGCGTTGCCCAGCACAAAGACGCGTCGCAGGTGGACATCCGAGAAGCGGCCCTCGTAGCCCCAAGTGCGTCGAATCGCCTCGCGTCGCCGTACATTTCCCACGGCGCTCTTTATCAGTAGCGTTAGGCGGGGCGGTTCCACTTGAACTTCTGACGTGAATGCGGGCAACCGCAAATAGGAGTACTTGCCCACGCCCGAGGTGGCACCAGTGTGGTCATCCTGCAGCGGGTAGTGAAAGTGACGCTCAAAGTCCAGCTCGTGTAGGTGGGTCAGCAGGCCACAATAGTCGACAAGCAGGATGAGGGGCAGGGCCAGGAGGCACCGAAACAGCAGTTTCCAGTGTTTATTTTGCATGTTTTGCGGCCACAACAACAGTGTGACCAACGGTGGCCATTTATTTATTATTATTCTATGTCCGTCAAGTTAGCGTCGGTGAGTTAGCGTCGAAATGGAACGGTGGGAAAAAAGAAACACCGATAAATTTTTTATATTTTATTTATTTTCTAAATTAGACACTTAATCAAACTAAATAAATTTTATAAATACTAAAAAACAAATATTCTAATGTTTTTTACTGGTTTTGGGGGTATTTGATCTTTGGATCTATTAAAAAAATCCTTTGAAAAATCGGGTTTTCACTATTTTCCCAATATCTCGGCAAGTCGGAAGTGTGCCAACATAAGTGGTATGCCAGGATAAAGGATATATATTGTAGTTTTATCCTGCCGAGTTTCATTCAATCCTATCCATAAGTTTTTGAGAAAATTGCATTACAGTAGACTAACCTCGGGGTATGCTCCATACAAAATAGGGAAAGGGCGAATTTACGATTTACGATTTACGATATTGGTGCAAGATTTACGATATTCGAACACGATTTACGATATTCGAATACGATATTCAAACACGATTTACGATATTCAAATACGATATTCAAACACGATTTACGATATTCGAATACGATATTCAAACACGATTTACGATATTCAAACACCATTTACGATATTCAAACACCATTTACGATATTCAAATACGATTTACGATATAAGTATAAGAGTTACGATATTGGTATAAGAGTTACGACATTGGTATAAGAGTTACGATATAAGTATACGAGTTGCGATATTAGTATAAGAGTTAGTCAGATACCAGGCGAACAGAAAGCAGCAGCAAGCAACTGAAAACTATTATAAACTGTTATAAAATATCCAAGTTTCAAACCATCCATCAACCAATAAGGTTTGAAACTTGGCTACGTTTTTATAACAGTTCATACCAGTTTCCAGTTGCTTGCTACTGCCTTCTGTTCGCCTGTTACCCAAAATCAGGAAACGGACGATTTGCCTGCATATTTTTGGAAAATTGCATGGAAATTTTGTTAAAATCAAGCAAATTTGTTAATTTTGGGATTTCAGATACCAGGCGAACAGAAGGCAGCAGCAAGCAACTGACAACTATTATAAACTGTTATAAAAACGTAGCCAAGTTTCGAACCTTATTGGTTATTGGATGGTTTGAAACTTGGCTATTTTATATCGTAACTCTTATACCAATGTCGTAACTCTTATACCAATATCGTAACTCTTATACTTATATCGTAAATCGTATTTGAATATCGTAAATGATGTTTGAATATCGTAAATCGTGTTTGAATATCGTATTTGAATATCGTAAATCGTGTTTGAATATCGTATTTGAATACCGTAAATCGTGTTTGAATATCGTAAATGGTGTTTGAATATCGTATTTGAATATCGTAAATCGTGTTTGAATATCGTATTTGAATACCGTAAATCGTGTTTGAATATCGTATTTGAATACCGTAAATCGTGTTTGAATATCGTATTTGAATATCGTAAATCGTGTTTGAATATCGTATTTGAATACCGTAAATCGTGTTTGAATATCGTATTTGAATATCGTAAATCGTGTTTGAATATCGTATTTGAATATCGTAAATCGTGTTTGAATATCGTATTTGAATATCGTAAATCGTGTTTGAATATCGTATTTGAATACCGTAAATCGTGTTCGAATATCGTAAATCTTGCACCAATATCGTAAATTTTGAACCAATATCGTAAATCTCATATTAATACCGTTAATCTTACTCCAGTATCGTAAATCTTATACCAATATACGAAATAAAGCAGAGTTTTTATAACAGGTTCTTATAACAGATTTGTTAAGCTATTAAAAACTAGCATAGCAAAGGTTTCGGAATTGATTTTAAGGCTTTTTTGACAGAGTAATGGCTTTTGTCAACCTCAACCCCATAAACCTTATATATTCTTGATC